>PNEQ01124120.1:0-28842 GCA_003012365.1 Medauroidea extradentata | reverse complement strand
TCAGGCTCTGATCTTGAGTACATTTCATAGTTATTTATCTTCAAGTTTTACTTAAGGAAAAGAAAATAGTTATGATTTGTATGAATTAAATTAGGACAGAAGACTCATTAAAATAAATGAAACAAAAGCTATTTCAGTTCCGAAACTTTATTAAGTAGGTACCAAACACATACTTGCTACATATATATTATGAATTCCTCATGTTACATTGATTTTCATTACATGTCCGAGGCCCTTGAACAGCCTTAAGCTTAGCTGAGGACAAATTTTTGTATTAAATTACTACGTCTTGGCAGCCGCGGGACGACCACGTGATAGCCGATAATGGATTGGTATTAAGTTGTCGGTATTAAAGGACATACGGCCATGCTTCCGAAAGCGAGAGCACGAAAAAAGAAAAGATGGAACTTGTTTTAAGGTAAATGAATCCTTTAAGATGAATTCACGTTTATAACGTCCGAGTTTCAAAAGAGCTATAGCCTATTATCTCATGTGAAGAACAGGGAAATATCACGTTGTTATTCTGACAGGTTGCCTCTCAGGCAGACCTTACCTCAACAGAAGTAGGGGCCGCAGTGGCCGAGTGGGGCCGACCCCCCGTGACTCAGTTGGTTGAGCGGCCGACTTTGGTGCGAGGGGTTTTGGGTTCGATTCCCAGGTCTGGCTGGGTGTTAATTTGTGTTTGTCCAAATGGTCTCAAAAATTGTCTCGATACAAATTGTCTCTAACAAGTCACTGGGGTTACTAAAATAAAGTCACATTAATAGGGGGAATGTTTGGTGCAGTGATGATGCGGAAGCTTCCGCCACGCCACTGCACCAAACATAAAAAAAAAAAAAAAATGGTCAGACCATTCGCCTCTCACCAAGGCGATCCGAGTTCGATTCTCGGTGGACTCGGACCCCGGATTTTCGCATGTGGGGATCGTGCCGGACGATGCCGTTGGTCGGCGGGTTTTATCGGGATCACCCATTTCCCCCGCCTCTTCATTCCGGCACTGTTCCATACTCGCCTCATGTCACCCCTCACCAGCGCTGAAGACCTCGATGTTAAGCGCTGACCAAAATCACTCACTCAACATAAGTATGCAGAATCTGGTTGCTGGGCTTAGTTCGTCTAACACTCTCAAGTAATACTGAATCCCAAAACTTATCCTCTGGTGCTTCTAACGCTCACCTAGCAGCAAGAGGAGTTTAAGGACTCTAATTTCACTTCAACAAATTATTTTGCGGACACAATCAATAAACGGGGCAAAAGTTCCGTTATTACTTTAGTGAAAAATGAATGCAAAGAAATCTTACATTATGATTAGAGTTCAAAATAAATACTTATTCAACTTTAAAATAAAAAACTGATTGGAGAAGAAATATCAAAATAAATTGTTATTGAACAACATAAGGTAATTCCATCAAACGTCTAAACAATAAATAAGTGATAAACTGAAATGTCGTAAACAATTAAAGTTAATTTAGAGGGCTGTTTATATTCACTGAAGTTACGTGTTATAATGTCAGCAATCACAACCTAACTTCACTAACATTAACATGAGGTGTGCTACGTCCGTCCTGCACCACGATTCTCTAAACGACTCCTCTCCTAAGAAACTATATCAATTACATAGCTATACCGACACTCATATTACTCATCCCACTTAGTGACTATTCTTCCTGGAACAGCGAACAACAAAGAGATAAGAAAGTAATACTTAGTATGGTTACTTCATCTAGCGTATTCTCCAGTGTGGGCTCATCTGCGCCACCATCCTACCAGTAAGTAGGGGTGTGCGATATGTCGACATGTCGAAGTCGACATCGACATGTAACACATGTCGATGTTTCGACATTTTTCTGATAATATTTTCGATATGTCGATGTCGATACGTGTCGAAGTCGACATGTGTCGAGGGTCGACATGTATCGAGGTCGACGGTCGATATGTGTCGAGGGTCGACATGTGTCGAGGGTCGACATATGTGTCGAGGGTCGACATATGTGTCGAGGGTCGACATATGTGTCGAGGGTCGACATGTGTGTCGAGGGTCGACATGAATCGAGGTCGACGCATGTGCCGAGGCCGACGTATATGTCGTGGGTAGAGATGATGGTTTATCGCGGGAAAACTTGACTATTTGCTAGGCTTCAACGTACGTTCAGCTTATCAAAATATTACTGGCTTTTCCTTGTACGTGGAGCTACTGCCCTATTTGACTGAGCCAATAAGAATGCCGCTATTTTAATATTTGATGCACGTTATTGGTCTGTAGACAGCTACGTTGTGTCAGTGTTTTCAAGGCTATGTTGGCACAAAACATTTTCGCGATATACCATCATCTCTAGTCGTGGGGTATTGGCTTTCTGTGCATATGCGTGTGACAGGATAGGGCTCGCTACGTCTTCACATTACTTTATTTACCTCTGTTCACTTTCAGCACACGCGTGGGCTGGGGCCTGGGAACTGACGCCAAGAAGGTATCCCACACATTTTTCCTAATCGAAGTTAGGCGGGTCCAGTCCACGTGTTCGGGTCTCTTGCTTCAGTTTCATCTTTGTCCTCGCATCGTGTCGCGTGTAATGAGCTACATTCGGTTTAATTCAGCGTTGTACCACTAACTTATACCATAATTTTTATTGAAAGTTACAACTATTTTCCGTGACGTTCATATCGTTATGACGGACGAAAGTCATGAGACGAACGTTGTTTGTGTTGATGTAAATAATTGTGAGACCATACACGAGTCTACCACTACCGGCGGGAGTCCGTGTTAGAAATTTATCATAATATTTAAAAGATCAAAAGGCCAAGTGTATATAGTGTGGACACGTTGTCAACCGCATTAAGGGCACCCACCACCCACGTATTAGAAGCTGAAAAACTACGGAGCTGTAAGGTTGACCTTGAAGCGCGCATCAAATGCACGACGCCATTCCGAGCAACTAAGTTCAGTGCAGGTAGCAATCTGAGTTTCACATACATGCGGTTAGTACATTTTGAAATACGGACGTCTGAAAAGCGCGTTTTTACCCATGTCGGAGGGCTTAGAAACAGTGTTTTTAATAAGCATGGTATCTTAATAATGAGGTTCCGACCGTGTCTGATGTTTGTTGTTTTGTTCGTATGTTAGTACAATGGGCACATGTGGAATACTTCGTAGAAAAATCCTGTTTATGGACACACTGCAATGCATTTGAAGCGTGATATAGGCGGCCGCCTTAAGAGGAATACCGCCATCATAAAATCGCATCTCAAATCGAAACATCCGCTTAGTTTATTTCAAATTTCATGTAATAGTAGAAACGAGGACACAGATCTCACCATTTCACAAGAATCTGGTCCATCTATTAGGTATTTCAACTGAACTGAAAATACGTTATTAAAATAGTTTTTTTTATTTAGCTTTTCTGACAGATTATTTAT
Source organism: Medauroidea extradentata (assembly GCA_003012365.1). Lineage (NCBI taxonomy): Eukaryota > Metazoa > Arthropoda > Insecta > Phasmatodea > Phasmatidae > Medauroidea > Medauroidea extradentata. The sequence goes on along the minus strand of PNEQ01124120.1, from coordinate 25,428 downwards.
ATTATAAGAATAAACATGAAACTACGTTTTTTTTATTCATTCTGTAAGCAAGCCAAAATAGTTAATTTTGTTAGTGTTTCAAGCGAAAGGGAACGAAAACCTGCGAGCTAATTGCTAATTTTAAGGCTGCTAACTGCGCACACGTAATGTTTCATTTTTAGCTTATAAAATGTAATGTGAAGTGGAAGTAAAAATTTTAGACTACCTTTCTTTCAGTTTGAGTAAATTTTATAACTGTACTCTAATACCAGCATTTTTGTTTTTGCCTTCTCTTATACCTGTAACAGTAAATTAATAAATTGCATAAGATTTATGACTGCTTGTAAAATTTAAATCAAACAGTTCGCACTATACGCTTAAAATAGGTTTGCAAGTACAAATGGAATTTACCCTCATAAATTTGGTATAGCAGTAAAATACCTACTGGTCATGGGTAATGTTAATATTTAATGTTCATACTAACTGCACGGTCACGGTTTTGCCCGCTACTATTTTTTTCTTAAAATTGACGACTTCATTACATTCTTAAAATAGAAAAATAAGCAGGACACATTACCTAATACGTAACTGTGTATCATATTATGATAATCACTGTCGTGGCGTTGTCTGCAATTATTTTATTTCAAGTGTTTTGGTAAACCAAACGATATAGTGGGAAGCTGTGTCTAACTTGTGCGTACCCTACTTCGCACACTTTTTAAAATTAAATAGCCTACATTATGGAATTTTCAAACAAAAAAGAAAATAAGACACAGTTCTTAACGCAGTAAAACCCCTCCAAAGCGGAACTCGGCAATATCCAGATGTATTTTATTTTTCCCTCGTTTGGGCAGCTTTCCTTTTTATACAGATGTGTAGCAGGCAAGAAAAATAAAAAATTTTATGTTTTCAAATTTTTTTTCAGTTGCAATATAAAATTTTATAGTAACCTAGATGAACAAAATTGGACCAAAACATCTTTGCCGCAACTCTAATTGAATCAATATTCGAAAACAAAACGGAATGAAAGTGTGACACCCTAATTGTTCTTCGATCTATTTTGAGCCTAGTGTCGGCGCTGGCTTTAGTCAGATGTCACTAAACGTGCGCAGATAAAAGTAATTCCAGTGGGATACTCTTTCATAATAATCTTTTTTTTATCAGAAGAAAATTAAATTACATTGCCCCTGGACTGTATCAAATCCGGCCAAATGTTTATGATATTTTAGACGTCTGATACACCGTCGCCGAGCTTTCTGCAAAGGATAAGTGAACCGCCGTACACGGTAACTAACACACGCAATGTATTCGATACGAACAGTTTCTCTAAACAAAATTATACACGTGGTACCTATGTGATATCGAGCACTGGAACATACTGTTGCATGAAATCAAAATACACGTTTCTGAGCTCGTTTGGGATGGAACTCTTATTAGTTAAAAATGAAATAGTTCATTTTAAATATTTGTTTACTTTCAATCAAAATGCATATGATATACACGGGATAACAACGATTATGCAATCATTAAAACCACCAATGGAACAATAATTAGCCATGAAAATTGTGCAAAAGAAGCATTTACCGCGAATTAAAAACTACAAATTACGACAAGAGTTTAGTGAGCTACCCAATTAACAATCTTTAAGAAATGAACAATATACGATGTTAATACTCCGAGGTGGTGGTTAAATTATTTCACCCTAGGTCATATTGACTTGACTCTTTGAGAGCTCAGTAACATTTTCCTTCTTTCGCACCCAAAAAATTCTGATTTTGATTTTTAGATATTTACATAAGTTTAATTTTAAAACAAAACTGCTCAAGGAGACTCGGATCATTTAGGGGAAACAAGTGTTATTTTTAAACGGTTTTTAAATTCGAATTTCGAAAATTCTTGTATTAATATTTAGATATTTAAGTAAGCTTTATTTTAAAGCGAATTCCACCTCGATATCTGACCAGGTTTAGTAGATACGGAAGATTAATGGCAAACATATTTTAATTTTTTAAACATCTTTTGAGTTTGAATTTCTTAAACGCCTGAAAATTGTTTTGTGGTATTTATACAATCATAATTCTGAAGTGAAAATCACCTTGATATCTCAACTGGTTTAAAAGGAATGCAAGATTGTTTAAAACACATTTAATGGTTTTTCACCCCTTAATTTCCGAATTAAAAAAAAAAAGATAAATCTGCCAATAAAAATTTCTTTGGACAATATTTTCAAGTAAATAAAATAACGGTAGCTCTTCAGATTGAGATGTCTGGGATTCGCTGAAAATGGATTCCACCCTTTTTCACCATTTTACTTATCGAATTTCGAAAAATCCCTTATTAATGGCTGCCTACAAGATAAGGGGAAACCACCCACAAATTTTCATGTTTTTAGGTCTAGTAGTTACGGCTGTGTGTTGATGAGTGAGTGAATGAGTGCATAGGACACTTAATTTTATGTATACATGGAATAAAATAATGTTTTTCGTAGTAATAAATAACATGCTAATCTGTACAGAGAAATGTAGATAGAAAAAAGTGTGTTTCGCCATTTTAGGGTATTATTATGTTTGTATTAAATGTGGTATAACGAAACTACCATTCAGACGTTTTCTGTTTCTGAGGTGCATGCTCTTTCGATAGATAAACGCAACGGCTTTTAGTAGTTTGGAATTAAATGCTTACTTTAACAAGTAAACTTATTTATAACAACTAAGCGTTACATGCTACACTGTAAAAAAGTGAAAATTTACACGTACAAATGTTTGATAATTTTACAAATTTGTACATGTAGTCACGTTGACAATTACCGAATTTAGAAATCCAAAGATTACTATAAACTCGAGATTAAACTACACAGACGTACATACATATTTACCAGAAATGTTATGTTAAATTGCACTTTCAAATATACATATAAAGAAATTAAGTAACATTACTAGTAATTTTTGGTTTTATTACTGTACTGTTATTGTATCAACACATCGTTTTCATTGCAAAAATATGTATTTCAACGTACAATTTTACAATGACTGTCATGAATTTTTACTAATAACTTAAACAAAAATAGTTTTTTACGTATAAATTAATAGTGAAGTTTCATGTTTGAACCATAAAGTTTTTAAAAATGTATACCGAGTGAAATTAAAAACGATTACACTAATTCTTGTATTGTAGGTTTTAGTAAACCACGGTATATGGATGAACCCTTTCACATAAACATATGCATTTATACACAAAAGTGCATTGTCAGCCCTCGTGTTTATATAAATCGGCCTTAAATGTCAAAATGTTACTATGCTATGCATGCAATAATTTTTTTAACAATCCATCTGCGTCATTTAATATGCAGTGCAAATATTTCTTATTAAATCTAATGCAAATTTTGTTTCTTTGTTTAAGAATTTCGAACACAATTATTATTTCGTTATAAATATCTGCAATTGTGAATTGTCTATGCAAATATTAATATGCAGATTAAACTTCAAACTTAAAATTGTTTGTGATTTAGTTGTAGTCCTAACTGAATTCTTGAATAATATTTTCAAGTAGTCACAACTGCCACTTCATTAATGAAGTTTGTGTATCATTTATTTCTTAGAAACCTATTCCAAATATTTTATGTGCATAAACTTTTTTTTCATTTGGTTGTCTGTATGACTTGGTTTTGAAAACTATATCGTCGCATACAATGACGTACTATATTATGCTTACTTCTAGAATATAATTCAGCAGATATACGCGTAGAGTGGAATAAAACTTGGTAATTGGTGTACAGTATGTCAAAATATTTCCAATTAGTCTAAAATATCGTATTACATAAGTAGTTAATGTATTGTATCGATGAAATTATACCGCTGCAGTTACGAGCTTAAATGTGTATCGTATACTTGTGTTCTTGTGGTTATAATGTTGAGCTGACAGTCTGAAGGTCATGGGTTGGATTCCACTAAGACTAGAAACATTTTCAGTCGTTTAAAATTAATGTTGAAAATTTACACATTGTCGAAATATAAAAATGCATTGGTGAAACTAATTTATGCGCTCGAAACAAATAGCTAAACTGAACTTATTTATCGGTAACATTCTTGCCACAACCGCGAAAGCAAATTAATTCTAATTTTCTTTTACACTTACAGTACGGGTTATTTTACACAACAGCGTGTAAAAATACATATACTGTGGTTTTGTTATTTTACTTGTATTTACTGTACGTTTACCACGATACACTGTAAAAAAACACATGGGTATGGCTTGTTTAAAATTACCCGTACTTGCATGAAGGCTGTGATGCAGCACACGAATTTATTTTACAAAGTATGGTTTATTGCTTTTTTTAATGTATTAAGTACATTGGAGTGGCATAGTTACAAAAAAATACTATCACCAGCCGCCAATATGAAGACAAGAATGTAAACATAGGATCGTTAGCATTTAATGAAAACAAAATTATTCAAATATTAAAGCCAAATAATTAATACACTCCCCCCTTTACAGTTGCCAGATTATGTGTTATTGTCCCGTGGCTACTATCACAACACAATAGGTGCAACACGACGATTAAATCTGAACATCCTGTCGCATATAATACTATTCTAACGTCAGCAAAGCAAACGGTCGCACCTCGCAGTGTCGCACATCAACATGCAGTTTATAGGCTTGGTAAACTGAATATGAATATAATGCTTTCCTGAGCAACATTTTCAACACATGCATTCCAGCTTCAATTATTTGTTTGTTTTCCGAAATACTAATATCAATTTACGAAACATCATGGTAGGGCTGTAGATATAATAAAATGTATGGCAATATTTACTTGTTCGACACGCGGGGGAATAATCAAAATTGTGTCGAAATTATCACGATGTCGAAATCGACATGGTGTCGAAATCGACATGGTGTCGAAGTCGACATGGTGTCGAAGTCGACATGGTGTCGAAGTCGACATGGTGTCTAAGTCGACATGGTGTCGAAGTCGACATGGTGTCGAAGTCGACATGGTGTCGAAGTCGACATGGTGTCGAAGTCGACATGGTGTCGAAGTCGACATCTGGTTCATGTCGAATGTCGATATCAAATTTTGGATGTCGCACAGCCCTACCAGTAAGTTGTCTCCGGAAACTACCTCATTATTTCTCCTGCTGTGTCCTTACAAACAAGAGCACTGTACTTGTCATTTATCCTGGTCCATGTTCAGTTAGATCACCCGCTTACTCAAACCTCTCTTATTCTCTCCACCTCGCTCTATCTCAGCTAATCGGCCCGTCATTCCAGCAGCCCAGCGCGACATGAGGCTGCTGAACTTAGCACCTCGCGCGCTGTTTCCATGTCGCCTGCAAAACTCCCAAAGGCAAACAAAGGGCTGCAACACCCAACAGTCTGTTGCTATCGAGCTATCGCTGAATTCTTAAAGCTCCCGCCTAGCTCAGGTAACAATCGCCCAAATATACAAACGTATCCAACACCACCTGCTGCTTCCTCCTCGCCACATTATTTGCGCCGAATGACGAAACATCACAGCCAATGATCGGGCCACCTTGCAGAAAGCACTTCACAATAAAAGTACTTACTTCTACAAAGCCTCTGACTTTTAACACGAATATTTCCTAAAGCATAGTACCGCTCAAACAGAGAAAATTTATAAAATTTTAAGTAAAAAAATGTAACATCGCAAATAAAATTGTGAATATAATCTTAAAAATTTATACCGAAAATCGGTAGTCTAATAGTCAGAGGTATGTTTCTAAATAAAATATACCTTCACGGAAATGTTTACTCGTAACTAATATTTACTTTGCACGAACACCAGCCGTCTTAGAAATGCTATTTGGTAACGTGCAAATAACGAGTTCAACTACACTCGCTTGTTCTATCTTTCTCGTAAGTGACTATATTTTAAGTCTTGTAAGTAACCTTTGCTCTCTGTCTCATTCCTTTGATATTGAACGCAAAAGAAAGTTTTTTTCGCTGAATAAATTAGCTAATTTTCCTTTTCACATTTGGCTAAAATATTAATGTTTTTAATGAGCTGCTTCAATTCTTTAAGTATACCTCTATAACTAAGTGACTGTATCTCTGTGGTTGAAGACTGAATGTAACACTTAAACCAGTTTGAAATAGAAGAAAACATCGGCATTATACATAACAAACGTTATTTCATGGGAGCCAAATTAAGATCGAAAATTTGTGTATAGGAATATCAAGTTACTTTTTTATACTCTCTGATCAAGAGCAGAGACCTAATACCAACGTTATTCCTTTTTAAACTCAACTCTTACGCAAAATATTACATCTAGTCTTCTTTTACAGAGGTACGCAATAGTCTTTTTTCGCTCTATTTTGTGTAGAAGTTTTCATCTATCCAATTTGTATAGGTATTACACAGAAGCTGGAACACTTGAAAGATGCTGGAATTGGTGCGCTGTGGTTGTCACCAATATTTAGTTCTCCAGGTATTGACACTGGCTATGACATATCGAACTACACAGAGATCGACCCCATGTTCGGAACGATCGAAGATCTAAATGAACTCAAGACAACCGCTGAGAAACTTGGTAAGAATATTAATCTTTCTGTAATTTCAAAAAACAATCAATGAGAAATAGGATCATTCCTGACTTTCTTCACATTAAATGAGCTATGTGTTCAACAATTGAAAAACGCGATGTAGTAAATTTGTGGAAGATGTTTGTTTTTTATATTTTTCTTTAAATATTTGTATAATTTCAGGTATCAAAGTGTTGCTTGATTTGGTGCCGAACCATGTAAGTAACGAAAGCGAGTGGTTCAAAAAATCAGTTCAAAAGATCGACCCTTACACACATTACTTCGTGTGGGTGGATCCCAAGAATGGCACAGATGGCAGCAGGCAGCCACCAAACAACTGGGTATGACTGTTTATTTGACACTGAAACTATTTTAAGATATGTCTTTATTTACGTTACATTGTTAAAAACGTTGAATTTCACATTGTTACAAATTTGTAACATGCAATGAACACCATTATTGTGACGTCACACGACGATGCTGGTTCCAAACAGATATAGTCTCGGCACATGTTAAACAATGATCTAATATTACATCCCTAAGAAAAATTGGGTTGATTCTATTGTTTTTCGAAATCAGTAAAATCACAGAAGTTTTGAACACAGCCAAACAGATAAAATTGCAGCATACTCGGAGTTACTTCTGTGTAAGTAGCGACGAGCTTACTTAACTTGCATGTTTGATCTCGTTTGAATAGTACAATTTATTTGCTATTCAAAGATGGACAATACAAAAATAATGAATTAAGTGAACTGGTAACTAATACCTACATTTATATTTCAATGCTAAACTTACAAAACAAACCGGAATCAGTGCTCTCGTGTGACGTCACAACTAATGGTGTCCATTATCACTCCAGTGCACAACATAACCCTTTCTTTATTATTCTTGCAAGACTTTAGAATTTAAAGGATTAGGTTTCGGTATAATTTTCTTACTGATGTAGGCAGATATTACGGAATAATTATTTCGAAGTAATCATGTCATCACATAGCGTAGGCAAGGGAAAGTTCATCGACTGTCACTTTGGGCAGTCACATAAATAAAACGCTTCTCGACATCTCGACTACCCTGGATGTTTATTAGAACCAATACCAGAAATTTTTTAAAGCTCTATTTGAGCTACAAAAAGAAGATAGGAACTTTCGTATTGCATTGAATGTTCTAAATTCACTCCATACGTTTAGCATTATCTGTGGTGGATGTTTCGGTAAGCACAATATTGTGACTACGTATAGAAAACTATGTCACTTTTACAACAACTTAACTTGTAGTGTACACATGTTCCTATTAATTCTATGTATTTTAATGAGGCAAAGAGGCTGAAGGGCTTGTATCATTCGGCTGTGTTCGCCAGTTCTCGAGCATGTTTGGTAGTGATCGTGTAAACTCCGAAATGCCCTGGTAGTTCAGCTAACTACTGTTTATAGGGATTTTCGGAGGCATGTTGATTTATTTCGCCGTTTTATTTTCTTGTTTACTTATAATTTAGCATTCATTTAATTTTTTAAATATTTTAAATTAGTTTGTCATTTTAAATGGTTATATATTTTTTTCATGTCCTAATTTGTTTGTTATTAACTGAAATGCTTTTATTTACACATTTTGTTATTTATTTAATTCATCATTTAATTTTCACTTAATTTATACTTTACTTTAAATCATTCATAGTTATTTTCGTTTTTATTTTATCATTTTATATTAATATCATTGAAATATATTTGTCTATAGCTATTTATTAAAATATATTTTTATTTGTTATTGCATTTCTTACTTGTAAATTTCTAATAAAATTAATATAAAATTTTTTATCTTTCAATAATACTTACTTAAGTATAAGTAGTTTTGTTTGTTCTTTTATTTATATTTGTCTTCCTTAACTAGTGTATTTATAATATACTATCTGACCCGACAGACGTTGTCCTGTCTTAACGATGACTATTGAAATCGAATTGTTATAATTAATGTCGATAAATAAATCTCAAGTGCAGTCGCTAAGTGTTTGTGGCATAAATCTTGGAAATCTATGTTTTTCACATGGCCAGTTATATGTCGCCTGTTCCCGTGTCGGAATACCAACAAAACTATTTATATACTAAGAATATTGTATATCATAAAGCATTAGAATAATAAACACACTTGTTTTATTAATTATATCAATTCGATTTCAATAGTCATCGTTAAGACAGGAAGCATGTAGACAAAATTATGGAAAACAATGTTCGCATTTGTTTAGCATTTGACGAAATTATAGCATCCTCAAGGAGTAATGGCTCTGAACTAACCGTGATGTACACTAAGAAATTCAGTTTTCTTTATTTATTTTTTATCAATAAAATAACTCCGAGCGAAGTATTTGTTTTAAACGCTATTCAGATTTTTTACATCCTCTTTGTCAAATGTTTACATTGTCCAAAGCGATAAGGTTAAATTAGAAATAATATTATATAGTTGTTAAGTATTCTAAAATAAGTATTCTTAAATTTTCTAATTTTATCTCGCAATTTAAAAAAAAATTAATAAGAACCTTCTCCTGACAATAACAAACACAACAAAAAAAAAATAGTGAAATCGGTCCAGCCGTTCTCGCGTGATGGCGTGAACAAGGGAAATAGGGATTCATTTATGTATGTATGTATGTATGTATGTATGTATGTATGTATGTACGTATGTGTGTGTGTATATATATATATATATATATATATATATATATATATATATATATATATATATATATATTCATTTTATATATTTCCTTATTAACTTAGTTGGTGCTTAGTAAGACATAAGAAAGTATTACCTTCCTTTGATTATTTTATTTCTGTGCACAATACACGTTCTTCTTTCAAGAATAAAACAAAGTTTTAGACAAATTGTTGTTTAAAAACCTTTCGAGTTTAAACTCAGGTCCACATGTCAATTTCCGCATGTCTATATTACTTTTTGTTTTATAATTGGCTGTGTATAAGTTCACGTCAATTATAAATATCACTAATATATTATGCCAAAAGAGCTACAAAATATCAGGATGGTATTTTAACGGTGGGCTACAGGGCTCTCTCAGAACTATATGTTCGTGAACTAAATATGAATTTTAGTTTACTTATATCTTCCAAACGATCTAAATTGATGCTATGATTACACAATTTTTATATCTTCATCTTAGTACAACTTCACTTAGTTATTGTACGGAGAAAAACAGATTAGAATCGCCTCTCCGGTGGAAGGAGTCCGAAGGTGGATTTTGGTGATGCAGGATTTATGGCGCCACGTTGTGATGTCACGGCCCCCGCTCGTTGAAACCTAGAATCTGATCTTGATCTGAAGGTGAGGTGAGGTGAGATGGTTCAACTGCCCTTTAACAACCAGGTCTTAAGAGCCGACGAGTGTGAAGCGAGTTGAACGTACAACACAACGTCTATGGCTGTGCCGGCATTCGAGCCCAGGATCTTTCGCGCGGCATACCGGCTCCTAACTCACTACGCTACTGGGGACGGCTTGGTCTAAAAGTCAACAGACGTGAAAGTGTATGCTATTCTAAATACATTTTCAAGGTTTTCAAATATTCAGAAAAATTTCAAAATATAAAATAAACTCTAAGACTTCAGAAATAAATTTCCAAAGTATTTGTGTAAAACCAATTTTACAGTTCTGCCATTGCGTTTACGGTCGTCATGTTTTTATACTTACATTGATTTTACTTTGTGACGGTATTTACTTTATGCAACAGTTTTAAAAATCGAAGTCAACATGTCCAATTTATTCAATTGTTTATGGAACACACATTATTAACTCATAAATTACACATTTTTAATTTACATTTTACACTCTTAATACTTTTTATATAAATTCAAATAACATAAGTCTACTGAGTCACAATTCCCATAAGAAAATAAGTCGATACAGCCGACATTTATTAAAATAAATATTATTATTGGAAAAAACCAATAATTTTTTTTCTGTTTTAATATTTTTATATTATTGTATACAAGGTTATTTGCTTACACATTAGTCCCAACTTACGTATACACAATCGATTTCCGACAAATTCAACTAAATATTTAAAATGAATTTAATATTTTCTTTTTCAACTTCAAAACAATTACTTGCAAGAGCACCATTCTTCGACCCTCGACAAGTGTACTACTTAAAAAGTGGCGAACAGCATCCTGAATCTTGGTTTGATACTTGAAAGCAGGTGCTGTATTGTACACAGAGATATTATAATCGATTAATATCGCAGAGAGAATAGAATTTCTTATTGTTTGCAAAGGGACCATCAAAGATGCTATGCAATCTGTGTAAGGTATGCAATGCGGATTATCTACCACACGGGCACAGTACTTTACACCGATGTTTTGTGGGTATTAAGGTCCTGTATGTCGTGCACATTTTCATAGATTCACTAAGTGACGTCAGAAAAATAATACCAATATTAACATTGATACATTAACAATAAAAGTATTAACATAATCGCGTAAACATAGCATGTTTAAATACTCTACTGGGGGCGATTAAATGTCGCCTTTTATGGGTGCAACGCAAAATTTGCACCTGCGTTGCGTCTGGTTGACCTGAATTGGAATTATATACTCACGTAATGCCATAGAAGATGCGTTTAACTTGCTCTGCACTTGCGTTATGCTGCGTCGGTGCAAATAGCAGGTGGTGATATTTATTCGGCGCCCACGTCTTTAAAACTAATGTTGATGCAGAATTAATATTCACAGACTGTGATTCATAGTTGTTTTTAACATGAGAACTGGAATGTCGGTGCACAACTGGCTATGTCCTAGAAATAATTGCCAGATTCTACCCATCATGCCTGGTGTGTTTCGAATGAAATTTATTTATTTAAATAATAATATATGATTTATGAAACACAGTCATGCTTATAAATTCGTCAAATTATGACCCTTCCTGACCTAAATGTATGTTCCAAAATCCTAGTTTATTCAACTCGTTACGGTTTTATGTCGTTCACGAGACACTTTTCATCACCAACCTAAGAAATTAAGTATTTAATAATCCAGCAAACCAATATTCAAATAAATATTTCATGTATTAACACTCTTGGTTATGTAGGCATTGCGATACGATATCATAAAATAAAGAAATTGCTGCACAATGTGTACGCAAAATAGTCATCACAACAACATGTGTCAAGTTACTATGGTAACAAGAGAACAATGCTAAATTATTTGTTCTCTCAAAACTATATTTATATATATTTATAGGCATCTACTGGATGCACAGGGTACATGTACGGGTCATTGATTGCCGCACGCGGGAAAATATCCGACGTCTATCTGCGATGTAGCCTGCGGTGACGGAAATCCGCCCAACGAGTTCGTCTATGCTGTTCACTGGAGTCCTACAAACAAGTGAACGCATGCAGACCCACAAGAAGTCGGGCATTGACAGATCTGGCGAACGCGACATTCAAGATTTGTTTGAACGTCAGTTTGCTTCATTATTAAATATTTAATTTTATCAGGTGAGGTGAAAGATTTTGGCCAGTGCTTAACACCAAAGTCTTTAGCGGTAGAGCAGAGACGGAATGATGGGGCGTGGGAAACGGGAGATTCCTGAAAAAACCCGCCGACCAACGGCGTCGTCCGGCACGATTCCCCCAGGAGAAAATCCGGGGACCGACCTTAATTTTATCAGGTTGGTGATGGAAAGTGTCTCGTGAACGACATTAAATCGCACCGAGTTGAGTTAACGAGTAGTTCGGAACACACATTTAGGTCAGTAGGGGCCATTTTCTGACGACTTTATGAGCATAACTGTGTTTCACCAATCATATCTGATTAAATAAATAAATAATTTTCGTTCGAAACACACCACGTATGAAGGCAGAATCTGACAATCCTTTCTAGGGCATAGCCAGTTGTGCGCCAATATCCCCGTTCCCCTGTTTAAACAACAGACTATGTTTCACATCTGTGAACATTAATAACTACACAAATGGCGGTTTACGACCAGTACAGCAATTAAACATGTGTAGTTTATGCGATTAAGTTAATTATTTATTATTAATATATCATTGTTAATTTTGATATTATTTTTCAGTTGTCACTTGGTGAATCTGTGAAAACTGATACGACATACCTCCCAAACGTAGGTGAATAGCACTGCGCCCATGTGGTAAACAACCCGCATTGCGTATGTTGCACAGGTTGCATAGCGGCAGGCGTTATTATCAACATGTGAAAATACTACAAAATGAATTTCAACGAGTACCAATTCCCTAAGAGTGTCAGACAAGGTAACCTTCTTTGTTACAGTCCAACTTATTTTCGTAATTTATCAAACATTGTTGATAAAATTCACTGTTACGACTTACCGAGCAATTGCAATGACTCTTATACGAATTGTAATTATGTTAAGGGCGATGATTTTACAAAATGCATACCAAAACTTTAAACACTTTCGTTCACGTAAACTTTATATGACAAACTGGTGGTCTCGTTGATATCATGTGGTTTTGTATTTACGTTCGTAAAAACATTATCAAACCTCTATCTTTATAGGTGCGTACCGCCCTTAATAATATATTTAGACTGTAAGTTATATATATATATATATATATATATATATATATATATATATACACACACACACGACAGACGTCGTCAGGAATCGCCTCTCCAGAACAGGTTCGGTTAAATTATGAATCGTCCTGTATATAAAATATGTTTTCACACACATATATACACACACACATACGCACACACACACACACACACACACATATATATATATATATATGTGTGTGTACAGGATATGGTTAAATTGGACCGACAAACCGTGCTAGGTGATTCCTCGGCAATTAAATGTAAAACATATTCCAATGTTTCTAAACTAAGTGCTAACGTTGAAATAATTCTTTTAAGTTCGAATTTTAAAACTATTTTATTTTTCACAAGATATGAGAAAATAAATAAGTTAGAGGAAAAATTCTCTGAAAATTGCACCATGTTGTTACGATCTTCAAATTCGTAGCTATTTTTGAACCCATGAGAAAATAACCGGAGTGGCCACCTTCCACTTGCATACAACTTTTGTAATGTCAGGAAATCCAAACATTTGATTAAGGGTTTTGAAGTTATGTGACTTATGTGCGTTTGGAACGAAAACGATAGAGTCTATAAAGCTAAAACAAGAGGATATGTTTTGTTACGTAAGCCACATAGCTAAATGAACCTTAATCAAGTGTTTGAATTTTCTAACGCTACAAAACTTGTACGCAAGCAAACGGTGGCCATCCCTGTTATTTTCATGACGGTGGAAGTCATTGTCATAATTCGTTATGGTTTAGAAGAGCCTAACAGCATAACGCGATGTTGAAAGTATTGTCATTCCATATTTTGTGAAAATCTCGTTTAAATTTTTCGAACCAGTGATTACCTTCCGTAATATTAAGTTTAGACATAAAGTGTACTATATATTAAATGTTGTGCTTCCTATTATTTCAGGAGTCATTTCCAGTAGCTTCTCGGTTGTTTTTAACCCCATATTGTGTTTATGTAGAACGTACATACATATACAAGTATACATACACACACAGGTTATCCAGAGAAACAAGCTCATAACCATGCGCATCCTAGGTAAAATTAACAACAACATTATAGTGGCAAAATATGTATTGTGCGATGAGATTTTCCATGCATATTGTGGCTACGAGCCACTATAGTTAGTCTTCTCTTGTGCTCCATAGATATGTTGCTTATTTTACTACTACTGTTCTGATCTACATATCCCAATCAGTTCAAACACGAATTTACGTTCACTCGACGTAACATATATAAAATAATACCTGGATGTACCTCGCATGGGGAAATTTCTTCCGTGCAGTGTTGCCACATTTTGCACGAAAATTGTCGCACAATATTTTACCCCTTACATTTTCATCACCAATTTAACCTAGGAATTGCGTGGTGTGCTTATTGCATTTTCTGCAAATTGTTTCTTAACATTCTGTGTATATACATATATTTAATAATTTACATAATTTTTAAGAAATTGATTTTGAGCGCAACATTTTCAAAAGGAAATAACAGTATGTCTTGAACTAATTATTTCAACATTGAATTGCACTGCACTCAAAGAAATTTCTATCAAAATTAAAGAAATTGTTGAGTAAAGGTGGTTTCAAAATAATAACATTTTCTACATAATTGTTACAAGGTCTTAAGAAATTGGACACTTTTGGCTTTAAAAATCGTTCTTCTAAATGCTTAAAAATGAGAGATGATGTCAAAGTTGTTCACAAAACTGTAAAACATTTCAGACAACTAACATATTCAACGGCAGTAGTACATTTAGAGCAACATTGATCCGTAAATACTTATCATCCAAAGCTGTGATGCTCAGGTTTCATATTTTATTCACACAATGGTAGATATCTTCGACATTTTTCCGCCTTGTCATTAATAGAAATATACTTTATTTTCTGAAGATATTAAAAAGGGAGTCCATGGTTTTCGTAATATTTCATGGTTCTTAAATATTTAAAAGCATGTGAATACCGGAGTAAGTAAATGCTCTAAATAATTTAGTATGTAAAAATAAAATAAACAATGCTGCTAAATAAAAATATTTACTATCTTTAACGGTTTTTTTATGTCGATGCACTATTGTAGTACTACTTATAAGTAATAGGCGCATTAAATCTCACACTTTAGTGTGACAATTGTTATTGTTGTCGTGTTTGATGTTTAGCTAAGCGAATTTGGTGGCTCAGCCTGGGAATGGCGCGAAGAAAGACAACAGTACTACTTACATCAGTTTGCAATCCAGCAACCTGATCTCAACTACCGCAGCACATATGTTGTCGAGGAAATCAAGGTGACTTACGTTTTGTTCTTTTTCAAGTTTGTTTGTGTGTATTAAGGCCAAATATATCAAAATCTATGCCACACAAATTGTGTTTTGTGTCATTTTATACAGAGTGCAAGGAAATTAATAGCCCAAAATCCGGGAGGTGATTCCTCATGAAAAATGAAGTAGACATTATAGAGGATACTTTCAAGAAACTTTATTATTGAGGGCGGAATAAGCCCTTGAAAATAGAGTTTGAAAATCGTATTTTGTCAAAATATAAAAAATGGTTAGGAGTTAAATTACGATTCTTTGGGTGGCGTTAAGTGTTATTGAGATCTTAAACATTTAATAATTTCAGCCTTCTAGCTTTCCAATTTCATGAAAATAATAGCGGTTGCCTCCCTTTCATCGCATATAATTACGTTGGAGTTACGTTTTGTGAACAATACATGTTCGATTATCGGGCAGTACACCGTGAGGAACAATAAAGGTTCTCTTGTCACAAATGCTTAGAAAGCACCGTTTACCGGAAAAAACGGACACAACTGTTCCTTGCCAGGTATGTAGGCAAAATATGCTACATCCGCTAAGAATTGGATTTGTACAATACTCTCAGGAAAATACAACCTGTGATGCAATTGTTGAAGCTTGTCGCAAAATGAAGATACGTAAGCTTAAAATAAAAAAACATGCCTTTGCATGACTCGGTTAGTTTGGCAAAAATTTCGTTTAGCAAAATTTACAAAACGTTATTATTTTGACGACATAAATCCGCGAAATTCATAAACAAGAGAACATCCTTTAGTACATTCTGAAAGAATATCAGTATGCCATGTACATATTTTGATAATAAATTAATAAATAAAGAAATCTCGTATGGAGGATACAATCTAGGGCGGGGATAGCTCCAAACTGGATGATGGCATTCTGATTTTGGGCCTGTAGGCTGCAATTATCTCTGCGTTGTGACTGCACCAGTTTTTCGGAAGTGGGAATCGTGTCGGACGATGTCGCTGGTAGGTAGGATTTCTCAGAGAACTCCCGTTTCCCCCGCCCTTTTATTTCGGCAACGCTCCCTCGTAGGGTCTCATTCCTTAATCGCAATGCAGAGATGATGACAGCCTACAGGCCCAAAATCAGAACGCCATCAACCAGTTCGGATTTATCCCTGCACTAGGGCGCATCCTCGGTACGATTTTCTTTATTTTTTTATTATTACCGAAATACATACATGACATACTGATATATTTTCTGAATGTACTAAAGAAAGTTCCGTTGTTTATGAGTTTCGCGGATTTATGTCGTCAAAATAATAGCATTTTGTAAATTTTGTTAAACGAAATTTGTTGCCAAATTAACCGAGTCATGCAAAGGCATGGTTTTGATGTTAAGCTTATGTAACTTCATTTTGCGACAAGCTTCAACAATTGCATCACTGGTTGCATTTTCATGAGAGCTTGGTACAAATCCAATTCTTAGCGGATGTAGCACATTTTGCCTACATACCTGGCAAGGAACAGTTGTGTGCGTTTTTCCGGTAAACGGTGATTTCTAAGCATTTGCGACAAGAGGACCTTTTTTGTTCCTCACGGTGTACTGCTTGAAAAGCCAACATGTAATGTTCACAAAACGTAACGCCAACGTAATTATATACGATGAAAGGGAGGCAACCCCTATTATTTTCATGAAATTGGAAAGTTAGAGGGCTGAAATGATTAAACGTTTAAGATCTTAATAATACTTAACATCGCACAAAGAATCTTAATTTAACTCCTAACCATTTTTATATTTTGACTAAATATGATTTTCAAACTCAATTTTCAAGGGCTTATTCCGCCCTTAATAATAAATTTTCTTGAAAGTGTCGTATATAATGTCTACTTCATTTTTCATGAGGAATCACCTCCCGGAGTTTGGGCTATTAATTTACTTGCACCCTGTATATAAACTAGACGCTTAAACACACTGAACAAAGTGGTCACTCTACAAATTACCATTGGTTTCCAGTCGTCGTTCTCTGAAGGATGCAGGAAACGTGCAACAAGAAAACAAAATAGAATGAAACTATGAAAAAAAAATATACGCCTAAGTTTATAAAATACTTCTCATTGTTTTTATGCTTTATACATCATGTTTGTTACCTCATGTGTCAAAGTATGCGTGTGTTAGAGAACTTATTTGACAGAGTACCTATTTTAAGATATGGGACTACAGGCTTAAAATACAAATATTTCAGTCACTACGATATTTTAATGAGAATTAGATGTGAGGAACTTTTGAGTGTAAACTGCTGTAAAGCTTAAGGATGTGTTTTTTTTTATTTTTACCCGTTTTGCGATACAGAAGTATTAAAACCTAAATTAATGCTGGTATTGTAAAATCGATGTGTAAATTTTTTAATCGAATTTGCCAAAATATCAAATTATTTCGAAACAGTAGGTACCACGATGAAAGATTTATTTTCAATGATAAAAATTTCCTTTCAATTTGTAATGACGATGTTTACCTAAAAAATAAATAAATAAGTAAATAAAATAAATTATGCAGTAAATCCGACTCGCAGATATAAAAGAAATACACTATATCAAAATCTGAGAAACTGGAAACTGTGTTCTCAAAGGAAAAGTTTCCTTAAAATCGTGTTTTTAATAAATTTCCTCCATAACTTAATTGTTATGACCAATTTTTAAAGATGAGACTACGTATGAAACAGAGATTGTGGTAATAGTGGTTTTAAGGTGACGTTTATTACTACATCACTTTCGTTTTTAACTTTGCTATTCTAATTAGAGGGAAACTAATTATTTGCTGATTTTAGTCTCACAACAGTGAAATGCACTTAACTGTCAGCTCTCATAAGCTTAAAACATCCGTTAAGTAATGCTGTATCTCACTACTGCTCTGAATTTTGAAATTATGTTATACAAATGAGTTAAAAAAGGCAAATAAAAACCAATAAATCTAGGAATCGGCCTCCTTAATGCACAGTTTTTATGTATGAATTGAGACAAATGATCTTAACTTAGTACAATTGCTTTATGTGGAAGTTTCTGCTGTGAGTTATAGGTTGTTGTTATGATGTTTTAATTGTTGCTTTGAGATATAGGATGTTGATTACGTTAAAACAGTTTTTACACGATATTTATTCAGAGATGAGACAGCTACAGCTACAATTTACTCGGTTTTTAAAGGGTTGAGGGAAAGGGTTTATTCACAATCCTTTGTGTTAAATAAAAGGGTTGTCTTACACAGCTAGTTAAACATGTCTCTCATTATAGTTAATTGAATTTCCTTTCTCTTTTACCTCAATAATTAACACACACTTGTTATAAAAGTGTAGTAACCTCTATGTGTGGCTAACAACATTTGTATTGGCAATATGCGCATTCTTTAAATTTTTTTGTGAAGCCAGGCTTAACAAATGTTATACAAGTCGATGTTAACAGAATCATCTAAAAAAAAAAATCATCATTTACACGAACAACAAACCAAGAAATATAGACAGTCTCATATTTTTGATTAATTTCAAAAATTCCAAAATTGACGAAAGTACTTAATTACTTTATGCATTTTAAATTGTATTTATTTGGCATTATTTCCGAAGTAAGTAAGCTTACCAACTCACCTTCTGTCGGTCGGTTTGTTCGTATGTACGTTCTTATGTATGTTCATATAAATATGAACGTGTGTGTTTGGGTGTACGTGTATGTGTTCCCTTAAATATTTTCAAGCTGTGGACTGAACCAAATGAAACTTGGAGCCCCAAATAGTCCTTAGCAAACTGACGTGACATTCATATTCTGTGTTCATGCCAAGTCAATATTTTTACAATGGTGGCCATTTGAACATTGTTGATTGTCGCAGGTAAAGTTTTTCACAACTTTATCAAACTCAATACATATGTTGTACAATAAAACGTGGTGAAAAGGAACATAGGGGGTAATAGGAACGCTGTAGTATAACTCAATTTTTTAGTATAATCTTGTTCCAAAAAACAATGTCTATACACAAATAAAATAGTTTACGAACAATGATTTTATTGTAACACCAGCTGTTGCTCGTGAATTCTTATACGTCGTTATTAGTTTAATTCTATTACAAAATTAGTACGAGCATTCAAAAATTATCTTAAAAGCATTATATGTATATATTATTAAAAAAAATATTGAACAAAATTTTTTGATAAACATTTCGACATTTCAGAAATCATTTGAGTGGTAATATTATTACAGGTAATAGTGTTTTAAATAACAAATTACTCTTAACAATTTTTATTTACCAGTACTATCACACCTCAAAGCATGTACCTTTCCTCCCGACTCAGCCTGTATATGTAGCTGTGTAGTAAAATGAAGTGCCCCACTCACGCACTCACTCACTCACTCACTCACTCACTCATAAGCGCACAGAACAAACCGCTGCACCAAGCGACATGATATTTTGAGGGTGACTACCCTGTACGCCGTAGGCATCCACCTAAAAGGAATTTATTTAAATTCGAGAATTTAGGGGGTTAAAAGGGGGTCAAGATTATAGTCAATTATTCATTGATAACGACTAAACATGCTAAGATATTGTTGCATTAGAATGAAGCTTTAATATATCCCTGAGAAGCTGTTTCAGAAATTTTCGAGATTCGACCTCTAAGGGCATTAAAAAGAAAACGTGGTTTCAATTAATCCTCTGTAACTCTTAAACCCGTTGAAATATTGCGAAAATTTTTCATTACGCGCAAGGTTACGTAAATACCTAACTAGCTGTTACGTGATTTTTCAAAATTCTACGATTTACTGTTCGGAAAGATGTAAAAGGTTCCAGATATTCCTGATATCAGATCTGACCACGCATAAATAATTTAAAACTTATTACTCTTTTTTGCCGTATTGATACATAAACATCTTTAGACACGAGTCTCTGAACACAGATACAATTTCTTAAGTATTCTGACGACCTATCTTGGCGTCACTGTCAGGAGGTGTTGGGTTCGAATCCGTGTAATGCACGGTGACAGAAAACTGCTGTCATATTATATACGTACATGTTTGTGGCAGCTGGCAGAAGAATTAATTTTCTTTTTAAAATATACAAAAATTTAAGAGAACTTTGTTAGTCCCTGCTATTTTTTTTTTTTTTTTAGTTTGGTACGTCAGTTGGTTTTATTGTCGTACATAAAACGGTAACATGCAGCTTTTGACATTAGGAAAAAATTATGATAGATAAAAATTTTATAAAAGCAAAATTTAGTCACAATTTGTGTCTAAAGCAAGAAAAATATCTGGTACAAATAAAAATTTAAAGTAATGATGGTAAAAATTGCTGTAGGTCGTGCCCTTAAAACTTAATTTTACCATTTTTAAATTAATAAAATGCATTTACTGCTCTTGTTTTGATTATTTTTAGAGTTTCATTAATACATAGTAAATATAATTGCATTTCATACTTAAAGCAACAAGTTTTTGTTGATTTTTAGGCAAGCATGTTTTCCTACAGTAATTCATATTATGGACAATTTAAAAAGAAAAACGTTTACTAATGATTTTAATGACCAAACAATTACTACCACGCTCTATACTGATTCATCCAGCATATAGGTTTTATACACAAATAACTATATGTAACCTTAATTCAATGTTACAGAATGTGATGGAATACTGGTTAGAACAGGGTATCGACGGGTTCCGAGTTGACGCAGTTCCATTCCTCATTGAAGACGAATTGTTGCGAGATGAGCCACCATCTGGGGACCCTACTGCAGAACCAACTGATTCGGCTTTCCTTAGTCACATTTACACACAGAACCAGCCAGATACTTTTGAAATTATTCAGGAGTGGAGAAGAATTATGGATAATTATTCAAAGAAAGTTAATTCAACGAGGTAAGTGAGACTTTCTTTTTTTTTATGACGAAGACAGTGGATTATCGCCCGGGTTGGCTTTAAGTTTGCAAGTTGTCCAGGGTTGAAATTAAATTTATTGGTTGTGTAATTAGTTCAATATCTCAACTGTTATTTCATATTTATACACATTTTTACTAAACTTTAAACCGTTTTGAATATACGTATTCGTGCGGGAGTATTACCGTGTTGCTGAAACCTCAAAATAACACATATAACCAACACAAGAAATTAATATCATTTCGTAGAACCTGTAGCTAGAAAAATGAAATAAATAATATATATTATATATATGAAATTGCCAGCGTTAGTCAACTTGGGAGCAAATAAACATTAACAGTTAAATCCGTTTACGTACATCTGGAAATAAGTAATAATAGGCCTATATGTAATTTTTACTTTGCTATCTTCTAACACGGTGAACGTACAACAATGAGGACTAATTAAATAAAAGTGTGATAGTAAGTATTTATAAATTGCACATTTGTTATCTAATACTTCAGTTTAAAATAAAATGTTAATGTCATACATTCTGGAATTTAGGCGATACATAAATAAACTTGGCATGAACTAACAGCTTTAAATTCGCGTTACTTTACTCAATACTTGCTGTGTATGGAGTCTGAAGAAACTTTGGAAAATGATGCTGAGATATTTTAGTGTTAAGAAAAATTTTCGAAAAGCAACATTTTACTAAAAATTTCTGAAACGTGTATACGGTATGAATAATACACACATGACTGAAGTCTCTGTATTATGTTATACATACGCACTGAGTTAGATAGAATTACGATTAATGATATGTTTTGCTACACAGTGAAAAAACCTGATAAAATGTGTTGGAAGAAATTAACCTAAACACAATATGTGACAGTTACCATACGTCCGCTTTGTAAATATGCTAACTTTTACACTTGTTACAATATAAGTCTGGTAAGTTTAGTACGTATTTTACTGTTTTATAAACATGTTAGGATTGCTATCATGGATGTCTGGGAAACAATTCTACCATACTCACATTCTTAGGACTCATTTAAGCGCGTGTGTCAAATTTACAAACAATTATTTACAGTGGAAAAAAAACTCCGCCTGTGTGTAATAATTACTAACAGTGGCCTACAGTTTCTTTATTATAATAAATCACAATAAAAATTTAATAAACATAAATATAAATGTAAATATATAAGAACGTAAACGTACTACATTATAATAAAACAAAATTAATAATAATTACAAAAGTTATTTAACTATACTAAGTGGAATAGAACTACTGAGTTGTATGATATTCAGAAATATGGCATCTTAGATGTTTCATGTGATAATAATATGTGGAAAGAAATGACCGACAGTAAGAAATAGTAAACACGTAATAAACAAAAACAGAAAAGGTATATATATATATATATATACACACATATACATATCGGTGTAAGGAATAATTCTGGAAAATGAGTTATTAGATTTCTTGTGTAGCCAAATTTTTTTCAAAACCCTCCATTATGATCTTA
Organism: Medauroidea extradentata; assembly: GCA_003012365.1. Taxonomy (NCBI): domain Eukaryota; kingdom Metazoa; phylum Arthropoda; class Insecta; order Phasmatodea; family Phasmatidae; genus Medauroidea; species Medauroidea extradentata. Next base: position 2,675 of record PNEQ01124120.1, on the reverse strand, counting down.
CGAACATGATATAAACAATAATCCATAGAGGTTTACTTAATACTTTCTGGCATACAGTTTTTACCAAATTTAATGAAATTATGAAAAATTTATCTTCTGATGTTTCTAGTGTTCGGAAAAATGTTCTAACACCCATCAGTTTCAGAATAAAAACACAGCATGAGCAAAATACATAAAAGTCGAGCGACTTACTTATTAACATAAGTGCTTAAGTTTTATTAAAACCAGAATAGTATTTACTTAGTTATATTTTATTAGGCCTAAGCGTAAAATATAAACATGGCCGTCATTTTTAAAATATGGAAACATAACGAACGGAATTTGCAACGGTCGAGTCAACTTACTAAGTAGTTAACGTGTACCAAGTTTAATTAAATTCAGAAGAGTGTTTAAAAGTATTTCGATACTTTTGTCACACTACGAAAGAAATTAAAAAATTCCTGCCGTTTCGAAAATATTCGCGTAGGATGAACGACATAAGCAAGAGCCAAGTCAACATACACATAAGTATAGGATGTGTACCAAGGTTATATATCACTATATAGAAAGGAGAACACTGACTGACTGACTGACTGACATATCAAACTGCAACCCAAACCACTGAACCTGGAATCGTGAAATTTTTGTGTGGTTTCCCTTCAGGTCGTAGGCGAGCACTAAGAATGGATTTTTCGAAATTCGACCTCTAAGGGGGTTAAAAGGGATGAAGTGTATTTCCGATGAAATGTCAATAGAGCTCAAACCCGACGGCTTATCATCGTGATTTTTACTTTAATAGGCCACAAAAAAAATGCATATTAGCCAGTTTAAGGATTTTTTGAAAATCGTCATTTAAGGGGGTGAAAAAACCTTAAATATGTTTCTGATTAACTATCGATATCTATCGAATCCTTCGGGATAGAGAGCTGGTATTCACTTAAAAATGTTGCTTACGTAAATACCCAAAAAGCAGCGCTAATTTTTTTTTAAATTCGACCCCCGAGCAGTAAAAAGGTGGAAATGTGTTTTTTTATGAATCGTCTATATCACTGAAACACAATTGACTATCGTCGCAATTTTTACTTCAATTGATTACTTATGAAAATGTCTATGACAGGATTCCAAGACGTTTCGGAATTCTTTAGTTAAGGGGGTGAAAATATGTGAAATGTGTTTTCGATTATTCCTACATATCTATCGAACCAATTGAGATATCGAAATTCTCTTTTCTTTAGATTGATGCTTTTGTAAATATCCCAAATACTATTAAAATATATTTTCCAAAGTTGGCCCCAAAGTACTTAAAAGGGGTAAATTTGTTTTCGATTCACAATCGATATATATATCGATCCCATAGATTTTTATATAGTGACGTGATTTTTGTTAAAGATTGATGCTTACTCAGTTACCTGAATATTAATTTCACGAACTTTGGAATTCCTTACCTAAGGAGGTGAAAAGGGGTGAAAAGTAATGATATGTATATTTAATTAATCGTCGATATATCTTGAAACCGACGGGCTATTTTGTTTTTCACGTTCAAGAGACACAAGTTAAGTAGTCAAAATGTCATACAAGGGTATTTTAAAATTCAGTCTCTTAGAGTACGAAAAAACCTGGAATGTGTTTTAAATAAATCTTATATATATCTCCAAACCAATCTATATATTCAGTATATTTTTGCTTCGGGATGATTTCGTAAATGGTCGTAAAAATGTTTTAAGATTTTTAGAAGTTCGTACTCTCAGTACTGTGCAGTGGTCATATGTGTTGTTTAATGAATTATAGATTTTTATTTGACTGAATAGGCTACCGTCGTGATTTGCATTTCTATTGAATGCTTATACACATGTCTAAGGTGTGAAATTGAAATATTTCGAAATTCGACACCCAAAAGGGTGATAAGCACAAACTTTGTTATATATCAACCCACGATATGTATCTACTTATCCAGTGGAGATATTGAGGAGGAGTTAACGTCAGCATGATGCTTATATTCAGTATTTAAAAATTATGTTTAATTTTTTTTACTTTATTAGATAACATTATTAATAACAACTGAACTAAGTTTGTTAGATTTCAAGGCATACGATTCGAAAAGCATGTACGACCAGCCAGGAATAAATTGTACACGAGTTTCTCTCTACGGTAACCTAGCGAAAAGTGGTGTTGTAGAACCTCTTTGAGACCAACACATCATCTATATATATAACAAGTAGATCTATACAGAACTAATCAGCCTGCTTTCCTTTAGTGTATATTTTGATAACAGGAATATTTGCTCAAGGGCTGTAGGGGGATGAGTTATCCTAGGGTTTTAGAACACACAGAAAAGAATGCCAACAAAAGCAATATGATGAAAAACTCAAAAATTAGTAAACATACTGCAACATTTAAATTTTGTGTATAATTATTTACTTGCTTAGATAATGTTAAGAACATCTCTGGTGGTTAAACTTGAAATTTGTTGAACAGCAGTATTTTATATATGAGAAATATTTTTACTGAATGATATAAAATATACCAACATGGATTTTCGCTACTTATCATCACTGTCATCTACTAACCAACTAACTCAGATTATCTTTCAATAATTCTAATTGTTGGTCATACAGTAAAGCAGAGTGATTAGAAACACTGGGGTGAAGAAAGCAATTTCAAAGGTAAATTTTCGGTATAGATGTTGTTTTAAAAAT
>PNEQ01124119.1:27898-86536 GCA_003012365.1 Medauroidea extradentata | reverse complement strand
AATAGTTCAACTGATCCCACACTGCCGCAAGTAAGAAGTAGTTCAACTTACTCCACCCTGCCGCAAGTAAGCAGTTGTTCAACTGACCCACCCCGACGCAAGTAAGCAATAGTTCAACTGATCCCACACTGCCGCAAGTAAGAAGTAGTTCAACTTACTCCACCCTGCCGCAAGTAAGCAGTTGTTCAACTGACCCACCGTGCCGCAAGTAAGCAATAGTTCAACTGATCCCACACTGCCGCAAGTAAGAAGTAGTCCAACTTACTCCACCCTGCCCCAAGTAAGCAGTTGTTCAACTGACCCACCCTGCTCCAAGTAAGCAATAGTTCAACTGATTCCACCTTGCACACAATCTGCAAACACGTTGTAGTTTCCTAGTGCTAGGGTCTGTGTAGGTCTTTTTGTTTCATGTCGCGCTGTAGCTGGCATGCCTAAATAAAAAAAATGGCCCATCCATATACAAAAACGTAATTTGTCATACATTTCAAATACAATTTATGTTGTAAGTTTGCTACTTCAGTTATGGTAAGTGGAAAACGCGTCTGTACAGTTCAACCACAAAGTTATAGCACAACTGGCACTAAATTAACCAAACCAGTTCCTTGGTTGATGTGTATCAAAATTCTGGGTCTCATAGCATACACCAATATATTATCATACTTTTACACTGATATTGCAGTAGGTCTTTAAGGTCCACGAAAAGGCAGAGAGCTTTTGAATGCCTATCAACTCGGTGCCAGCAAGTGACTTCTTAGTGAATGTCTCAAGAAACTCTGGAGGGTAGTACGACAGGGCTATAGACCCTGTAGCTGGCCAGTAGCGTTATGCTGACTCAGTGTTATTATGACATATCAAGGTCATCATAACTCTAATTATGTAGCACACATTAGAAACACTGATAGCAGGCATGTGACGAAAGCCCTTGGATAGGCAGACGCGGGCTGAGATACTTGGTGAATAGTAACGAAAATAACTGTGCAAATAGTTTAAAAATTTTTAGAATAGTAATAAAGTTTTTTTGTATCATAAGTACAACCAAACCAAGATTTACATAATAACATTTATTTACCAAACTGAACGTACTTAACTTTTGCTCTGAATCTATTTTTCAATTATTAATGGTTGCGAAAGGTAATAAAGATAATTTAATAAAAGAAATTGAAAATATATCTGAACACACTACATGAAAACAACATACATTGAAGTTTTTTTAACACTAAAATACTACAGCTTTTACAACGGGATTGCTGCATATATGAATAACATTCCTGAATAAGCTACCAAAAATGTATGGTTTTAAACATATTTTGTGAATTAGGAAAAAAGGGGAATATATAGTCAATAAACAAATCTATTCTGTAGCTGAAATGTATGACTTAAACATTTTTATACTGTTTATCCTAGTTCGATTAGGTAACATGATAAGCAATAATTTGACGCTATAAATAATTGGTTTTTGTTATATTGCTTATGTTGCATTGAGTTTAAATTATGTGCAAAACATGTTTCTATATAGCTTCGTAATGTTACGGTAGAATCATTTCATGTGCTTTTAACTGCATATAATGTGACAGTTTAGTATATGATTAAATGATAACTTACTTGACTATTATCATTTGTGTACTACGACGATATAATTTAAGACGTCATTATGTACAAAATATGACGACAAATACAGTCGCAGCTTGCTGTAACGGAGTGAGACTATGGCTCTCAGGGGAAAGAGTTAAAAAATTCTCTGGTATTTCACGTTGTATTATTGCAGTTGAATGATTGGAATACAGTGGTTGCAGGTCTCCTGAGTGTAAAAACTTCAGTCAGTTTCTAGGTCCCCTGGTTAAGGGGAATTGATCCCTACCACCTTGGATTTATCTGTTTCTTCTCGATAACTTCTGTTCCAGTCGATATATCAACATTTTTGTCACACAAGTTATAGATACAAACTTAATCGATTTTCTGTAATTGCTGGAACCATAATATATTCATTACTTTGCAACGGGAAACCGCTGAAAAGGAAAAATTGCTTTATTTACGGGAGCGATTACAGAGGCCGCAACATTAACAGAAACAATGCCATATGGATTCCAAAAGGTGAATGAAACAATAAACTATGCCTTGTCAGCGTGAAAAAAGTAAAACAATGTGTCTATTCCCTGATTGATAAGAAAAACCGTAAAACCGAACTGACAGGGATCAATCCCCCTTAAGCGAAGACGGGCAACCGCTTTGTGGCGTAGGGTTGATTCTACCTTGTTGGTGCGAGGTATGTTAGGTTAGGTAGCAAATGGCAATAAGGGTTTTTAGAATAAAGTCTGAAGGTGTCAACATTAAAATTAAATTCCAAGAATTTATTTGCTGCACTTAAATTAGTGGGACTGTTATGGAAATTTAATGAAAATCAATCTAGTAATGGCTTTTACAGACAGTTACCTTTAATGTAATACTTTAGACAGATGTCCAACATTATGCATGGCATTCTCGTATAGTCCAATTCATACCTATTTTTTTTACATCTTTATTAGAGTCCCTTGTTTAGTTAAGTTCCGCTCCAGGTTGTGAGACTATTTCAATGGTTTGGTTATGGCAGTTTCCTGCAAAAAGTACCTGATTTTCGCTACAACCGCACAAGAATTTCTGAATCCCTACTGTTGTCATAGGTTGATAATTACATGTCAGTACGGAAATAGAGCACAAATAACAATGCAGTATCACATGACATTACTATTTTTCAACTTTTCATGTTACTTTCGAATTAGTGTGATTACAATATACACAAAGTTTCAATTCAACGTTGTCTTCGTTACCAACATGCTGTTTTTCACGACACTCATATACTTAGTTTTGCCAGTTTGTTAATAGCACGTTGGCTTGCAGAACCACTTTAACCAACTTGCTGCTGACTTTGTGTGAAGTTATAATGGTGTATGTTTACCACATAACTGTGAACAAAGAGTAGTTAAGGGTGCGGTCTACCGCAATTTTAATCATCATTATTTAATTTTTTATTTGCACCACGTATTTTTTTCTTATTTTAGACACAAAATGTGACTAAATTTGGCTCTTATGAAATTCTTTTATTTCTCATAGTTTTCGCGTAGTGGCTTGTTAAAGTCATATTTCCGTTTTAACGACCACACCAAAACCAACTGATATACCACACTGAAAAAAATCACAGTGGATGATGATGAATTATTGAATTTTTAAAATTTTTATTTTCAGTTTCAGCATTTTTTTAAAATTCAAATAATTTTTATTCTTTAATTTTATGAGCATGTCATTGTAGCCTGCAATGTCTTTATCCACTGTGATTTTTATCAGTCTGGTATATCAGTTGGTTTTAATGAGGCCGTTAAAACGGAAACATGCAAAATATGACTTTAACAAGCCATTACGCGAAAACTATGAGAGATAAAAAAATTTCATAAGAGCCAAATTTAGTCACATTTTGTGTCTAAAATAAGAAAAAAATATATGGTACAAATACAAACTAAAATAATGATGATGAAAATTGCGGTAGACCGCGCCCTTAAAGAACATGCCACTAAACTGATTTTACACAACAGAAAATTTTAAGTTCAGTGTTGTCGCATCAGAATTTGCGATGCAGATTGGATTTTGCGTCGTCTCTACGTTTTTGCACAAAAACACGTTTTTTTGCAGAACTAAATTACGAAAATGTATTCTCAGCTAGCAGCAGAATCATAAGCTGAAATTAAATTGAAGAGTTGTAAAACAAGATTTTCTGATTTTATTTTAATTACTGAGGTTATGTTTTCTATTAATCACTGCGCAATCGTCTGTATTGCAATGCATTAAAATATTGCATAGCAATTTACAAAAAAATATGAAAAAAGTACAATAAACAACATTGCACAACAGCTAACAACGATACATTTCTCATGACAATAACTGTACCTCATGGCATGCATTATGTTTTGTAGCCCAGCAATGATTTTTGTAATGTTAGTGTTTCTGGAAATTTCCCTGCCATCGTATACACTCACATTAATTACAGAACTCCTTGAATTTTTTTTGGGAGTAGATAACTACAGCTTCTTGTTTTGGTCAATTTTTAAAATTTCCGTTGTCTTGTTTTAAAATTGGTCAGGCTTGCGCCTGTGTTTCATTGTCTGGCATTTTTGGGATTATGTTAAGTGTTTCCGTTCCCGTGTTAAAAATATTAGCATTTTTGCAGGTTAAGTTTGTTATATCAGGCAGGTTTTTACAGGCAGTTCGGTATAAGTGAGTGTTAAAGATTTAACATTTGAAAAAATTCACTCGCCACTACTGCATATAATTAAAAGTCAATAAAAGTTGCCTTATTCCTTGCATGGTTGCCAGCGAATTACCGAAAGTAGTTACGTGTATTTTTCTTTTCTAATACAATAATAAAATAAAATCTACTGAAATTGACACATAAGTATTTTACAAAACTAACAAACATTTTTCCATCAAACTCTGTACTTTCTTGCCGACTACGCAATTTAACTTACACTTGCAAATATCAAGCAACGTATCTAGAGGGTAGATGCATTCTTTCTGTCGTTAGCCGTAGCCGCGTACATTCAATCTGTGGTCAACGCTACGGAGTTCATAGTTTCACAAAGAGATAGAGCTAATATTCTTCACTAACAAATTATGTTTACTAAATGTGTCATACTGTACGTAAAATAAATGTCTTCGTTTTATCACACACACAGAAGTATCATAATATAATTTGTGTCCATACAAATGTCAAATTATATACAGTTATAAAATTTAAGCATTCACAGAATATACGAATAGTATGATTTAGCCATTTCGGGAACATGGGCACGGGGCTGTGTTAGGTGGACGACCTTTAAACCCATGACCTTGATCTTTGACCCCATGACCTTGATGTTTAACCTAACCTGGACCTTGAGTGTCAAATTACAAACATTTTCCAAAATTTCGAAAATTTCCAAAGAATTAAAAAAAAAACTAAAAATTTTAAATATTCCAAAAATTTCAAAAATTCCGAAAAAAATCCCGAAAAATATTACCTCCATCTTGTTTCTGGTTACCATTTTGGGGTTTCTTCCGATTTGGCATTCCATTCTAACCCCACACATAATTAACAAATAACATTTTAGTATAATTCTTTTTATATTAAAACTTTTAAATTAAAACTATTTAATAAAAACAATTTTACATAAAATTAATTAAATAATCACCGACATTTCTTACCCAGACGAGTTCCAACGATACACTGACTCCTCCCGCCCACTTTATATATATATAATTTACTGCTTCCCTCCCCATTCCAACCCACTCACACCCTCATAACTCCCTTCCCCTTCTCCTTTCACTCCAGTTTCCACTTTCCCCTCTTCTCTTCTTAATTTCGACCTTCACTCACCATCGTTCCTTTCAGAACATGTCACCCACTCCCCTACCTCCAGCATTATATGTGTATAGATACAGATTTCCCTCTACTCGGCTATGAAATAGTATATAATATCCTAATATCAGTATCCTTGCAAGCTTTATTTTTCTGTCATGACTCTACCTTCTGGACATTTAATGCAATGTGTTTGTGTAGAATTTAATTATAATACTCATCGATCACACAAGGTAAAAAAAAGACTAATTTTCTAAAAATTGAACTTCACAATATATTCCCTACATACTACTACATGCAAAAGCACATAGGTTCTCTTGCAAACATTATGGTTTACATTTTGTTTTGTGCATTTCGAGGCACTGTTTCCCAGTAAGTCCAGATTTCCGTGGATGATCACCAAAATGCTTGAAAAATACTTTACATACATGAACCTCTTTCCCTTTCGAAGGAAGTTGTGAATGTACTAGTCTTGAAAAATTCCTAATGTAACAATAATATACACTTCTCGTCCTTCAACAACAGCAGATCGAAATGTTCTGGCTTTTATTCTCCTGTTACACGAATTGGCATTACCTTAAGCTTGGCAGTCAGCACATAAACATTTACTGAGACACCATTGTTGTTCCGTTCAAAACGTTCGATTTGCTGCAATGGTGTTGGAAACTCGATGCCAGTAAAATCAAATTTCTTCTCTAGCACTGTATATCGTTTGTCTATTCGCTGCGGGTTCGAACCTTCTACATATTTCGTCAATATTGCCCACTTAAAGCAATTTTCATCATTAAAGTTGTGGGGGTTGATTACAGCATGTTTGATTTTTATAGAGTCAGGTAAATCTATTAAGGAATTTAGATTTAGATTTAGTTTATTGCATCCTTAGATCTTTTTTGTGTACATTTTTGCACAAAGATATAGGACAAGTCATATTTACAATATACAAACAAATGAATAAATTACTTAAGTTATACATTAAAAATTATACACTAAAAGAGCGAAATTCAAACATTTCTTGTCGGTTCAGGCTCGCACGTAGGCTCACGTCAGCATACTTCATAGTCTCCACATGTAAAAGAAAAGAAAAAAACAAGAGAAGAAACAGCATCTTAACCCAGAATAAATATCTTAAATAAGTATCTACACTGTCATAGATCCACTCAAATACTCATCGACTGTGTAAAATGTATTAATGATCAAGAAATCTTTAAGATGTTTTTTGAATATTTTTGTGTTAGCTAAACATGCATCTTGCAGGTGGCTGGGGAGTTTGTTGAACAACTTGCAAGCTGTGTATGAAGGACCTTTTTGATGTAAGGTCAAGTTGACAAGAGGCATGTGTAAAAGATTTTTACTTCTAGTGTTATGGTTATGAAAATGTTCATTCGTGTGGAACAACTTCTGATTTTTAGAAATGAATGTCAGCAATGAGTAAATATATTCACAAGCTAAGGTCATTATTTTGGAACTTTTAAAAAGGGGTCTACAGGATTCAGTCTGTTTTCTCCCGTGAATTATTCTTACAGCTCTCGTCTGCATACGGAAAACATTATTTCTGTCAGAGGAGTTACCCCAAAACATGATGCCATAAGTCATAATAGAGTGAAAATATGCAAAGTATACAGTCAACACCGAATCTTTGTTTAGTATACCTGATACATTACGTAGAGCGAAACATGCAGAGCTCAGTTTTGGAATGATTTATTCAATATGTGTTTTCCAATTCAGATGACAATCAACATATAAACCCAAAAATTTTGTGAAGATTCTGTTACCAGATCATTATTATCTGTAAACTGACCCTTGCATATCTTTAGGTGCCTATGTACATTTTCCATGCGAGAGAATGTCTTTTCACATTTGTTGCACTGAGGTAAAACTCGAAATGGATTGATGAAACAATGTGTCTCATGGAGTCTGGCAGCACATTCGTTGGTGAATTGTCTCGAACAAAATGCACACCTCACTTCTTGCGGTCGAAGCTCCACACCATTGCAAGTCTTCTTGTCTTTAACAAGTCTATCAATACGAGTAAGCAAGTTACCACAACTATCACACTTATTCAATTCACGACTTGGATAGTACAAACACCCATTCTCGTGTCGATGAGCATTAAAGAGTCGGGTAAATTATTTTTAACAGAATCGACACTGATGGCTTCGCTGCGAAGGGATAGATGTCTTAGCCGACTCACTAGTGGACTCCAGCGAAGAGACTTCCGTCTCAGGAGCTGTAAAAGTCATTATTTCATCAGAAGAAGCTGTTTCTGGACGGAGAGATGGTACCACCAGTACATGTGTAGGGATTATTGTAGACAGTGATGACGTGGCTGTCTCGCTCCAAGAAGTTGATAACATCTCTTCAATTGTAGCTGTCTGGCTCCAAGAAGTCAGTGGAATCTCTTTAACTGAGACCTCTCGACCCAAGAAGTTGATAGTATTGTACTACCCGAGGATTGCAGAGCAGTGCCCTCGCACATTGCTGTATTCTCCATGCTGAACTCCTAGGTAGGCGATGTATCTCCTTCGCTTTCCACAGACAAACTAACGAGCCCCCACCTGGCCATGCCTAATTATGTAGCTGCCTATGAGACATGTGAGTTGTGAACTTTGACTCAAGCCAGCCATCCAATCAGAAAAAAGAAACATTTTTTCACTCCATCCAAACAGAGACAATAATCGCCAAATAATTCCATCCAATGTCAAGATTGGTTCCATATTAATGTTTCCAGGAAACACCCACTTTTCCATTCACATGTTACAACCCCAGCTTTCAACCAACCAGTTACAACCAGTCTATTTTTATTTTGATTTACAAGTCTCAACTCGAATTTTAACAAGTAACAACCACTCCATTTTTTCCTATAAATTTACAAGTCTCAACTCAACTTTGAACAGCTTATAACCTGGTCACAGGATCATTTACAAAAAAAAATATGTTTCCAACAGCTGTAACATACTTATAAGTTTTACAAATACTATCCAGTTTTTTAATTCGCAGTTCATTTGTTTCAACACTTCAAAAAATATGCAACAGATTTTCGTTGTTTACGTCCAGCAAATTCAAATGGCTTAGTTAATCTACTAAGCAGGACACAGCTACTTATTATGTGAAGGGTGACTTGGAAACAACTGTTACTGCAGGACAGCACTGCAGACTCATTAATGTCTACATCAGGTACTTGGTGGTTTTGGTGTTAACTGTAGCTAGTAACAAAAGTTTTCTTAATATATTATTTGAAATTAATTTTGTCTAGCTAATTTTCCACTTTACTTAACAAAGGTGAATGCGCCGCAAGCCGAGAAAATATGAGGTATCCGCTTATGGTGACACTAACTAAATAATTGCACAAATTAATGATAAATGATTTCCTTGTTTGCTTAATCACTAACAACTCTCCAAACCATAATGTAAAAAGTGATGAATCGGATGATTCATCAAATACAGTGAGAAAAATGTTGGCAGAAGGAAAATTTAACAGTATATGTAGTTTAAATGTTCAACGCCTACAGGTGAAAAAAAATAGTAAATGCATTAAAGATTTGAGTTAATGGTTTTACATGCGGTGCTGTGAGGAGAAAAGTACACGGATTTTACACTTTTAAGGAAGCTGTCCCAACATCACAGTAATTAAACAAGGCATTGCGGGAGAGTGAGGTGGTGTAATGCAGCAGAGAATACTTTCGAAGAGTGTTAAAACCACTAGTTTATAGTTAGAAGAATTACCAGTCGAAGAGAGGAATTTTGGGGTAGAAACGTGACCTTACAGCATAGAGAAGGCGATGTCTACAAGAAATGCAGCAGTATTGAGGAGCGGGTATAGGTTGAAACGTACGTACATAACACATAATGTATATCTTCTTGTTGGCATTGAAACTAGTCGAAATGGAGAATCACGCACGTAAAGACCTACGGTACTCCGTACGATTCACCGAAATTTAATATTTCTGTATGCAATGATTTCATGATAAAATTAAAAATAATAAATACTAGAGAAGTATATCTGCAATTGTTTACGGGCTCTTTATGATAGCTCTAAAAGCAATGTGAAGTTGTTTTTCTACTTTATGACTGATATAAGCATATTGACTCATGTTACTTGTTAAGGATGTCTACTATGTATAAGGTGAAATTAAACGTAACTAGTCTATACTTCATAGACGGCGAGCGCAATGCCCGAAACCCATTTTATTCGATTATTAAAATAGTTTGATAATAATATTTCAGCACCAACTATGTGTGTGTCTGATACAGTACCGTTTATAAAGAATTATAATAGAGTTTGAAAGCTGAAACTAATACATACTCACGTGAAGCAGTGACATACAGTCCTTAGTCGAAGAACTTTACAGTAAGTATAAGATTTTAGATTAATAATTTATTAACATCATATTTAATTAGGGAAGAACTGAAATGTGCAGGATAAATGTGTACAACATAGTCGTTTGAAACCAAGTACCGAGGTCTTCAATGAAATAACCAACCTCACTTTACGTAACATTTTATAGCATAGCTCGTAGGCTTATATGAATTTCTGATGCCGTATCGCCTATAAACGACTGTAATACGAGTTTTAAAACGAGGAAATTATATAGAAAGGTGTCAACGATAACGTACAGCTTTAAGCTTTATTAACATTGCAAGTAAATTTTCATTTAGCACATAAATGTTTATGTATTTATACATATATATATATATGTATATATATATATATGTATATATATATATATATGTATATATATATGTATATATATGTATATATACACATACATAAATACATACATATACACACACTCAAACACACATACATATACTATCAGTTTGACAAACGACTAGAGTTAAGCACGTACATGTGCCCGCAGCAAAAATGCCGAACCGAATTTCCGTAACATATTGGCATTCCTCGTGCGTTATTTTCCGATTCCGCATTGCCTATAAACAACAGAAATAAAAAGAGTTTCACCTGTAAGAACAAAACAGAAACTGCATGCTAACAACCACTTAGTTATTGGTTTGGAACTTGAGAACAAAACCATTTAATTACTTCTCCTAGCAACTTACAAAAACTTTTGCTGTTTTGAAACAAATGCACTAAATACGGAGATGACATTAACTTTTTACGCCATATATATAATACGACAAGCACTGACATAAAACATGTAACATTATTAGGAAGATATTACAGTGTGAAGATTAATAAATAATACATATCCTGGAAGCATGTACCACTATTTCGGAACGATGTTATATATACAACGAGAATATTTTCTAGCATGAAAAAATTTCGGTGGTAATACGAAATGTCGGTGGTAATACGAAGACTTATAAGCACATACAGAGACATTAGTTTGCTGGGGAAACATTCTTTGTTAATCGCTGCTCTGGAAATGTAAAGTTTGCATTTACTGCATACCAAATAAATAAACTTTAAATACTTGGTTGTGAGATCGTTCCTTTAAAGGCTTAAATGTTTGTCGCTCGGTCTCTGCAGTGTTAATAAATTGGGAGCATCGTGACGCAACATTCAACATTCTGATCTGCACTCTGTCCCCTCATTGTAACTCAAACATTGCTGCTCTTGTGCTTCGGAAAATTATACTTATTATCGTAGTAAAACTAAAAAGGCCTACAACATGCAGAAAAGGTAGCTGAGAACTCGTTACTGTTCAAAAATATTACTCTCGCCCATGTTTGCAAACTATAGTATCTACGTGATCACCGAGGCTCACGAGAACTTACAGTGGTTTTACTTTTGTTTTGTATTCGAGATAATGTTTATTTTTAGAGTTCTTGTAATACAGTCTTAAAATCGGGAGATATGTTCAGGTGCACAGAATATATTATTATTATTAATATTTTATAATGTAGCCATACTTAATATCCAATAATTCACACATGTGTTAAAATACTTTAAGGTAGTTTATCCTGGCAACGAGAGATAATGATACCGTATACGCTGTGATTTATTTTGTTACGATACGAGTCTTTGACAATTGTACAAAAAATTGTTATTATTGTAAGTATGTTAGTAGTTTTTTGGAAATTCATACACACCGGCACGTCTAGGTTCTTGCAATTTTAGTAAATAAAGACCAACTTCTTTAAAAAAACAACCTTAGTTGAGTGCTTTATTTTTTCCTGCCATTAAAAAAATTAACAAACTCATTATTATTATTAAGCTTGGAGAAAAAAAACATTAATTAATCGTCAAAAATATAGTACGTTTCCCTAATACATGACATCCTCCCACCTTGAGTTGGTAGGAAAACAACTCAACCACTTTACATAAAATTGGGAACATAAATACAATTCACGAGTCTAATATGTTTGGAATTTTTACATTTCTACCTCTTCGAGTGTTTTCTTTCGACATTACTTCTCTTAATTCAGGATTATTTGTTTTAGGAAGTCACTTTTGTTGTATATTTGTAATTTTGACCCAATCCGATGAACCTCTAATGGGTATATTCTCTGAATAGGACGTAACAGTGTAGAAGTAGCTGTTTTTTAAACGTACAAGACGAATAACATTATCTGTTCCAGGAATGATTTCCAAGTCTGTCAACCTGACCCTGAGTATGCATTTAACTGGCATACCAGAATCATGAAGCTTATAGCTTTTGTAATTTTGTAAACATTGATGGTAACGTCATACAAGTAGCATTGACGACACAGCAGTCACAAGAATTTAACAATCCACACAGGATATACGAAATTTGTAGAAATAATATTGTTGAGACTGACAGATCGAGCTATAACTTCATTAAGGATGCAGCCACTAATTTCTGCACAAATTGCAGCACATCTACAGAAAAAACACATGTTGTCACTGTCAAAGAAGCTTCAGAAAATGTAATGCGAAGGTGTGTGCCCACTGTCACTTTAGCGGAAAGTAAATTGGTGCAGCCTGTAACAACTGTAATTTCCTTAGAAGACACTGAAAGAAATATTTTGTAGGAAGTCTTCCCTGTAAAATTATTTTGAAGCTAGTATAAAATAATTTTGTGTTTTGTGGTGGCCACAATATTTTATTGGTGTCAACAAAATGTTTTTGTGATGACCACAAGTAAAATATTTTGCAGGGTAAATACCCACAAAATACTTTGTAGCTGCCACAAAATATTTTTTTCGATGGACGAACCAAAGATATTTCTTGTTATTTTGCTACCTGGCATGTAATAAATATTTATCTTCGGAGAGCCGACATATGACAGAAAGGATATCACGAACATCCTACACAGTAAAGAAAAAATTGATAAGAGTGACATATTCTCCATACTACAATTTACTGACAGTTTTTGTTTCATGGCCAGCAGCCTGACGATATTAGCAGGAAATCTGCCAGCAACACAATTCTGCAACTGTACGAAATTCTTTAGCTTTATCTAGTAAGAAGGAAGGGAATGTTTCCCTACGACTATGTTGACAGCATAGGAAGACTAGAAGAGACAGAGCTACCACCAATGGAGAAATTCTACACTCGACTAACACATATGAAAATCAGCGATTAAGACTACGATCATGCACACGCTGCGTGAAAGAAATTCGCTCGCAAGGCCCTAAATAAATGCCTAGACATCTACTACTTGAAAACAAACTTACTTTTTCTCGCATATGTATTCTAGAAATATCGTTGCCTTTGCGTAGAAACATATGGACTGAACTGTTTGCATAATGTAATTTTACGCGAATATGCATCCTATGCTATGTTAAATTCAACTACAATGAAGCTGTAATGGTTTTTACTTTCTCTTAGAACAGTAAATAAAGTCTATGGCCTGCCTTGCAATCATAACATTTCCATTGTTTGTAGTAAAATTACCACTTCATTTTTTAGTGAATTCAAGCTTTTGTAACACGAAAAATTCATTACGATTTAATTTAACAAAAAAATTTATCACGCATGAAGAATGGACAAGTTTTTGCGCCCTAAACGATTCGATGTGGATCCCAGTTCCAGTAATGCAAGTAAGGAATGGCTTCATTGGTACTGAACCTTTACTAATTTCTTAAGTGCTTGTAAAAATCTTAATGAAAAAGACACTTTAGATCTGTTGATAATTTTAATGTCCCCTTCAGTGTGAATATGTAGCAGCATGCAAAACAGACGAAACTGCTATTGAAACATTCAAAACATTGACATCAAACCAAGAAATGAAATTTTTGCTAGGCACTTACTAGCTACAAGGTGCTAAGAAACAGGCGAAAACTTAGACCAACTTCTCCAGGCGTTAAAATAGTTAAGGAAGGATACCCAAGTAACCCCAGTTACTTGGGACAGCAGGAAAACTTTTCACGAATTTTTATTTCGTATGGTGTAGCCCTGAATGAAGAAGTCATGCTATCTATTCAAGTAAGATATATCCGATAATGATTCCTTGTATTTTTCCTTCCTTTTTCGGCTGCTGCGAGTAAAATAAAAATTCCAGAATAAGTGTCCCAAGTTTTCCTGCAGTCTCAAGTAAACCCAGTTGAGGGTAGCAATTTCCTAACTGTATCAGCTGAAAAATACTGCAAGGAAATGGCTCTTAAAATCTCAGACACGTACACTCAACCAACGATTCACATCAATGCTTCTGAGACCGCACCAAGAGAGACTGTAGAGAAAAAGAAGCTTGCTAATGCCAAGACACATGTGCAAGAGTTTGCTACTACCAAGATACATGTACAATCATTTGTTACCAATAAGAATTCTACATATTTATTTTGTGGTAACTATCGACATCCTCGAGAGAAATGTCCAGCAAAGAATGCAGTCTGTCACACTTGCGGAAAATAGGGGCATTTCTCAAAGGTATGTAGAGGTACTAATTCATCTCATTCAGCAACAATTTCCACCATTGTAACTACGACTTCTGCTTCACCATGTCTTTCCAGGTCAGTGATTAAAGTGAAATTAAATGGGTTGATGATAGATGCATTAATAGAAACTGGTAGTTCAGAGAGCTTCTTGGATTTCAAGGATGTTACTACAAATAATATTGCTCTGGGTCCAGCTAAAGGAGTTATTGCCACGACTACAACCTCTCTATAGTCAACCATCATTGGGTACTGTACAGTTACATTGGAAGTATGCGGCTATACCTATAAAAATACTAAAATATCAGTGCTGAAGGATTTGTGCACTGATCTTATAATTGGACATGACATTTTGGGGCAATGTTCGAGCATTGAAATTCTGTTTGGAGGAATAAAATCACCTTTAAAAATTTGCAGTCTGTCCACTATAAATATTTCACCTTTTTCACTGTTTGAAACCTGACACCAGCCAATCGTTGACAAATCTGGAAAGTATAGAACAGAAGAAATTCAGTTCAATGAGTTCGAAATCAAACGATTACTTTCTGAAGGAATAAATGAACCCAGTAAATCTCCATTGCTGGCACAGATTGTAGTAGCAACTAATGAAAACCACAAGAAAAGAATGGCCACAGACTACTCCCAAACTATAAATCGTTTCACCTTGTTTCCTTTACCCAAAAAAATAGATGAATTTACGGGCAAGGTAGCAAAATTCCATGTATTCAGTCCTGCTGATTTATGCAGTGATTATCATAAGATTTCTATCAAAAAGAAGATAAAACCTACACAGCATTTGAAGCTTGTCATAAACTCTAGCAATTCCGAAGGGTTCCATTTGGTGTTACCAATGGAGTAGCTTGCTTTCAGCGAGTTATTGACAACATAATTAAACAAGAAAACCTTGAAGACACATTTGCATATATCGACAATGTTACTGTTTGTGGAATGGGTCAAGACACACATGATAAGAACTTACAAAAATTCCTAGAATCTGTTCGCAAATTTAATTTGACATTAAATGAAGAAAAGTGTACATATTCTGTAAAGAAATTGATTTGTTAGGATATACAATAGAATATGGTACCATGAAACCTGACTCCGAAAGACTTCGCCCTCTTATGGAACTTGAACCTCCTCATAATATATCAACACTGCTCAGAGTAGTAGGTATGTTTTCCCACTACTGGAGATGAGTTTCAAAATTTTCTGAAAAAATTTATAGACACGCTCATTGCAAAACATGACACGCTCATTGCAAAACATTTTCTATTACAGAAGCAGCTCTGAATGCTTTTAACATTTTGAAAGTAGAGGTCTCAAATTCCTTAGTGCCTGCAATAGATGATACCATTCCATTTGACGTGGAGACTGATGCATCTGACCATGCGATAACAGTTGTTCTAAATCAAGCAGCAAGGCCAGTAGAATTTTTTTCAATGACTCTATCAAAGGTATAGCAAAAACATTCGTCAATAGAAAAGGAAGTATGTGCCATTGTTGAGGCATTGAAGAAATGTATACATTTACTCGGTCATCATTTTCAGCTTATTACAGACCAGGAATCAGTCTCGTTCATGTTTGATAATCGCCATGCAAGTAAAATAAAAATGGTAAGATCATGAGGTGGCGGTCGGTTTTATCATGCTTCAGTTATGACATTGTTTATCTACCTGGCAAAAATAGTACAGTCGCGGATGTACTTTCCAGAATTTGTGGTTCTACATTAAGCAGTGGTTCTCTGCTTGAGCTTCACAATGCTCTCTGCCATCCTGGTGTGACACGAATGACTCATTTCGTAAGGTGTGGAAACCTACCATACATACGTAAAATGACTTCGTCCTGTCCAGTCTGCGCAGAATTAAAACCTAGATTGTATAATGAGAACCTTGCAAGGCAACAAGTTATTATGAAAGACTCAACATTGATTTTAAATGTCCTTTGCCTTCCAGTTCCAAGAACCGATATCTCCTGACAATCGTCGATGGTTACTCCCGATTTCCATTTGCCTTTCCATTCACCGACTTGACATCATCAACAGTTGTCAAGTGCCTTGGTAAACTATTTACGGTTTTTGGTTTACCTATACACATATATTCAGACCAGGGTTCGTCATTTATGTCTCATGAGTTAAGAACTTTTATACACTCCAAGGGAATTGTCACCAGCCGTACTTCTGGCAATAATCCCCAAGGAAATGGTCTGGTAAAAAGATATAACTGCATAATTTGGAAGTCAGTGATGCTAGGTCGTAAGTCGAAAGGTTTGAAAACAACTGATTGGGAGAGTGTTCTTTCAGATGCACTGCATTCTATTCGTCCTCTCCTTTGTACTGCGACTAATTCTACGCCACATAAAAGGATGTTTAGTCACCCTAGACGATCTGTAAGAGACACCTCACTACCAACATGGCTATCATCTCCAAGTGTAGTACTCATGAGACGACAAAATCGACAAAGCAAATACGAGCCGCTGGTAGAAGAGGTAGAATTATTGGAAGCCAATCCAGAATATGAACATGTAAAGCTCTCAGATGGTAAGGAGACAACAGTATCGTTACTTCACTTAGCTCCAAGACGAAATTACCATAAAAATTAGAAATTGTGGTAGATACTCAAGTTCCAATAAATGAAGTATACCCAAGAACAAGTCCTTCAACAGAAGAGAAACAAGATGATAATGTTCCGGAGAAAACTCCTGTTCGAAGATCTGGAAGAGGAAAAACATACACCTGAATATTTGTCAGACTATGTCAGATTTTAAATAACCCGGGGTGAATGTAATGGTCTTTACTTTCTCTTAAAACAGTATGTAATGTCTATGGTCTGCCTTGCAGACAAAACACTTCCATTGTTTGTAGTAAAATGACCATGTAATTTTTTAGTGAATTAAAGCTTTAGTAACAAGAGCAAATTCATTACAGAAGCTCGAACTTCTGACAGATTGTAACATTGTAAAGATATGTACTGGATAAGAAATAATCCTCGGAAAAAAATTAAAAATTTGGAACAAATCTCTTTGTGAATATGAAAAAAGTATATGATTTTTCTACTCCAAAGTACAATTTAAGAGATTTTTATGGTGAAAAGCCTGTTAATCCTGAATTTTACTACAACAAAAAAAAAATATATAGCAATTTCGTTGGAAAATACTCAAGAACAGAGAAATTTCATTGATATTACGAATGGAAATATTGCCAAACAGATTAAAAAATACAAAAAAGGTACAAATTTACATAAAATCATTAATTAAAAGGACTAAATTCAATCGGTGAAACATGTTTGCTTTTCGTTGGGCTTCTGGGCCGGCATGCCTGATGACATTACAATTGTGCTAAGGTATACAATAAGGGCCAGTTTCTGAAATATTGTTATTGAGTTAAGGCAGCAGCAGGGTTACTATAGGCTGAAAAATCTTAAAAACAAAGAAGGGCATGACTTAAATGCCATCCTAGTGTAGGGTAGTCTAAATTATGTCCCTTGTCGGATAGTCGTTGACACGGGGGGACAATAACAGTAGTGAGGCCAGACATCATAGAGCCTTCCCCTCAGTGATTGCCAGACCACAGGGGAATTGAAGAGTGCTATCTGACCACTGTAACTAGCGAGACCACATCAGTAAGGGGCAAGAGAAGAGTGCTAATGAAACTTGGTAATGTCAATATAGAGCATGATGTGTACATAACCGAAATAGAGGATGAGTGTTTCTTGTGGCTAGATGTGCTGCATAGGCTAGGTTGCTGTATAGACTCTCGACTTGGGGTGCTGCGGATAGGGAATGCCAAGTTGGTGGTATCATCTTGTGAAGAGTTGTCCTCGCCAGTAAGTTGCCCAGTAGTCTGTAGTCAACCCACATTACTACCTGCTTCGAGTAAAGTAATTGTTCCAGGCCGATGTAGAGGGAAACATGTCAGGTGTGTAGGGCTTATAAAGCCTGTGATTAAAGGAAGTGGCCTGCCAGATGGTATCCTAACAGCTAGAACATTAGTCTGTTCTGTATCTAACAATTTACGAGTCAGAGTGATGAAGTGGCCCGATCGAGCAGTAAAACTTGAGGAGGGGGGCCATAATAGTAGTTTGTAAGCAGGTCTCACAAATTCCGCCCAACACTTCCAAAGGCCCACGGCCAGTTAACAACGAGGGTGTATTGTCTGAGGCATTAGAGAAGCTCTTGAAGAGAGCAAAAGAAAACCTAACCTGGCGACAAGAAAAAGCTGTAGTGGAATTGTTGCAAAGGAATCAAAATGCCTTTTCATGTGGTCCGAATGACCAAGGTAGGACCAGTGTCACAGTTCAAGGCATTGACACTGGTGAGGCCCGCCCAATAAAGCAGCCCCTGAACGACATCCTCTAGCTTCCCACGAGGCAGTAGATAGTATCATAAAAGAGATGAGGCACTTAGTCATAATAGAACCTTCCTTTAGCCCGTGGTCATCTCCAATTGTGTTAGTGACGAAGAAGGATGGGTCTCTGTGATTTTGTTGATTACCGCTAGCTAAATGATGCGACCAAAAAGGATTCTTACCCTACACAGCCTAGCAGGATCCAGATGGTTCTCAACCTTGGACCTGAAAAGCGGGTGTTGACAATGTGAGGTGGCCAAAGAGGATCGTGTAAAGACTGGCTTTTGTATCCAAGGAAGGGGAACCTGACAGTTCAAAGTTATGCCATTTGGACTATGCATTGCTCCTTCTACTTTTGTATCTTTAATGGAAAAGGCCCTTCTACTTTACTCCTGTCAGGTTTACCTGGATGATATTGTCGTCACCGGCAAGACATTCGAAGAACATCTGACACGACTTAATGCTGTGTTCCAGACAATTTCTGTGGCCAACCTGAAGTTAGTTCCTAAGAAATGTAATCTGTTTCAGCGAATGGTTAAATTTCAGTGCCATTTAATGTCGTCCCATGGAATAGAGATTGACCCAGAGAGGACAAAATTAATCAGAGATTGGCTTCGACCAGCCGACAAAACAGAAGTTAGATGTTTTCTAGGCCTGTGTTCATATTATCCCCGCTTTGTGTACGGTTCCGCAACAAATGCTAAGCCACTGCATGAATTAACAGAGGCAAGAAGACAATTTCATTGGACCCCTGAATGTGAGGGTGCCTTTGCGAGATTAAAGGAAATATTGACATCACCTCCAGTACTGGGTTTTCCTGACAGTAAGGGCGAGTTCATTCTAGATACTGATGCTAGCGATGTCGGTATTGGTGCTGTGTTGTTGCAAGTGCAGGAAGGCAAGGAGAGGCCGCTTGAGTGTTTCAGTCAAGTATTTCACAAGCCCGAAAGGAATTACTGTGTGACTCGTAGAGAGCTTTTGGCAGTTGTGAAGGCAATGACCCATTTTCATTCTTATCTTTATGGAAGGCATTTTGTAATTCGTACTGATCATGCTTCATTAAAATAGTTATTAAATTCCAAGAACCCAGAAGGGCAGAATAGCACATTGGATACAACATCTGCAGGAATATGATTTTGAAATTAAGCACAGACCTGGCATCTTCACAGCAATACAGATGCCCTCTCACAGAGGCCCTGTGAACCATCTTGTCGTCACTGTGTGCACCAATAAGTAAATAAAAGTGAGTCCCGAACAGTACACAGGACACAGATTCGAGAAGATACTTCTGGTAGCCAGACACAGTCATGGAACGATAAGGAAGTGAGGAAAGACCAATTGAATGACCTTAATCTACGCCCCTTAGTGGAGTGGAAGGAAAACGACTGACGACCAAGCTGGGAGGAGATATCTAGTCTAAGGACCAAAGTCAATTCCTGTTGGGCACATTGGAATTCCCTCATCCTTAGATATGGTGTGTTGTATAGGAAGTGGGAAAGCAACAGTGGAAAACAAACACAATTTTAACTTGTTTTGCCAGATTGTAGGGTTCCAGATGTGTTGAAAGAGCTGCATAACACTGCGACTGGTGGACATTTTGGCATCAACAAAACACTTGACAGAGTCTGCCTGAGATTCTACTGGCTCCATTGCCAGGAAGATGTGGAGAAGTGGTGCCAAATATGTGATGCTTGTGCAGCAAGAAAAGGCCCAAGAATTAAAGGAAGAGGTCACTTCCAGAAATATAATGTCGGTGCCCCCTTTGAAAGGATGGCTGTAAATATTCTGGCCCCCCTGCCAACAACCGAGAGGAAAAACCGATACCTTCTTGTAGCCCAAGACTACTTTACTAAGTGGCCAGAAGTAATACCAATCCTAAACTAAGAAACTTATACAGTGACCGAAGTTCTTGTGGAGCATGTCTTCCCGAGATTTGAGGTTCCTCTTGAGCTACATTCAGATCAAGGAAGGATTTTTGAGGCAACCCTATTCCAACAGGTGACCAGGATTCTGGGTATGAGGAAGACACGAACCACAGCACTGCATCCTCAGTCGGATGGGATGGCAGAAAGGCTTAACCCCACTCTTGAGCAGTATCTGTTAATATTCGTGTCAGAAAGCCAAAATGATTGGGACTCCAAGGTGCCATTATTTTTGCTAGCATATCGTTCTGCAATCTACGAGTCTACGAGGGTAACACCTTCGAAAATGCTATTTGGGCGAGAGCTCCGCCTACCTAGTGAACTACTGTTTGGACGACCATCTGAAGAAGAGACCACTACCCCAGATACTGCCAGTGATTTATATAGGAAGTTAGTGGACATACATGACTTCGCCCGGAAGCATCTCAGGATTAATACCTATTGATTTAAGACCAGCTATGATTGGGGAGCATCAGTTGAATTATTTGAGGAAGGACAACTGTTGTGGTTATGCAGCTCGCCAAGCTTCAGAAGAATTGGGAAAGCCCTTAAAAGATAACATAAAAAATCAACGATGTAGTCTTCAGGATATGGCACAGCGGATCTCGGGCTAAAGCCAAGGTTGTCCATATTGATCGACTGGCACTTTATGAAGGTCCAGAAGATGAAGAGTCTGTTCGGGACGAACAGACTTAAGGAGAGGTCAGTGTAAAGAGCAAATGGCCCGTGCAGGCACTTGACTGAAGGGCCATGCCACCCCCTCCTCTCTGCAACCCCCACTTGCTACCTACTACCCAGGCTGCTAGGTTGTTGGAATGCGCCCCCCCCCCTCCTTCGCCAGCTGCCTGCTCCGGGCACCCGATCTGCTCTGACCTACTGATGTCACAGTACTGGACTGACGTCAATCCTTTTGAATGAATGGGCACTTGTCAATCACCATTTGACAGGAATTCAGCTCGGGCGTGACTGAGTGTTGCCTAAACATCGGGAAGGTTCAACTTATGTCACCTAGCCCTGTCGGCAAACTTAAGAATGTTCTGGATGTCGGACAGTTGCTATTTAAACAGGTTCTTTGCGAGCCGCGAGAGAGTCTGTTCGGCGATTAGCCAGTGAGCGTGCGCGGCGAGTGTATGAGGGAGATTAGCGAAGAGTCTGTGCTACTGTGGACAAAAGTGACTTTCCTGGAGTGGTGTGAGTAAATGTGAGTGAACGAACATGTTTAACTGTATGTAGTAATGATTGGCGAGACATTCTGTGTAGAGACTGTGCGACTGGATAACTGAGCGAGATAGATAATTAATTAGCCAATATTAGAATAGCATTAGACTGTTTGGTAATCTTAATATATAATATCTGTATATGTTTATTACAAGTGTTATGTTATTAATATAGAATGTTTTGTAGAATAAGAACCCTAATTTAATCAATTTTATTATTTACATAAGCCCTCCATCCCAAGCGAACCTGGCTGCGCCCAGGACAGCAAAAAGTTGTTACAGTGTTTCTAAAACGAGTACAATAATACGAAACATAACGAAAACAACTGTGTATTTTATCTTAAATCCACAATACATCTTTATTAGTGATACTGTAATGAATAGAGTAGAGTGGGGTAAAAGTGCGCAGTACAGTTATTTTTGGTCTCACGAATATTAGGATGGCAAACCTGAGTTCATGTTGAAGGTGTCATGGCGGAGCATAGATACACGTGAGAACGGCTCGCTTAGACGAACAGAAACAAAACCACGAGGTAAAGATTACATTTCATGCTATTGATGTAATATTAAAATTTCTCGCAACTAGTATATCAAGAGAGGATTAAGTGTTAGTAAATAATGCACTAGGCAGTTTGATAAAGTGGTTTTTCCCGTGTGTAGTGACAATTTACAAAGTTCATATTGCACACCACAGATAGCAGCACTTACTGGAAATGGAAGAGCATTACTGCGGGGAGAAAATACGCATGTGCAAGTGGAGTAAAAATCGAACTACTTTTCGTTTACAGTTCTTGTAAATAACTTGTGCAGTGTAATAATTTAAATACCAATTATATCGAACACATTATTTACATATGTGTTCGTATTCTGTTCTACTTGCTGTATAGTAATTTGTTCTTAAGGGGCCCGCCTCGTGGTACATGTGTTTGTGTGAGTGAGGTATGGTGCTAAGGGCGACGTCGTATGGACTGTACAACGGTGCAGTCTCCACGAAAAAACAAATTTCCTGTGTGACTTTAAGTGGTGACCCTATTGTTTTGTTTACGAATTCACTTTATTAAAGTCCAATTCACTACCCTTAAGTGGTTTCACATGTATTCGGCTAGTATATTTTCCGCTATAGCAGCCTGAAACCCCCGTTTTAACCCATTTTGACGTGCCCTAAAAGGGGATTTCTATTACGTGCGTTGTCTTGAAAGTACTTAAGAGCAGTCTTTGAAGTGTGTGTTCTTTTAGTAGACAAACGCCGTGAACACACGTGTTTTAGTTTCGGTGTAAAACGTTTTCTTCAAACACGCTGCAGTGTGATTTTACGGCAACGAGGTGGGCCCCTTAACTCAGGAGATCGGCTTTAGAGTATGCGGAGGTAAACAGCATCGAACATAGGTTTAATAAAGAGTCAAAATTAGCAGGGAAAGATTGGGTGATAGTTTTCATGAACACTACAACAAACAGGCCTAGCAATAATGATGGGATTCAACAGAGTGCAGCTGGATGTGTATTTTGGTTATTTGTCTGAGGTTATGGTAAAACATAAATTCACACCTGGTAGCATTTATAACGTGGATGAGACGGGAATGTTGATGGTTCCAAATAATGTCCCCAAAGTTAATTCCCTTACAGGAAAATATCTGTGGAGGAAATTAGTTAGATAACTGTTTACATGCAAAGGTTTTCCACAAAATAAAACATGTTTCTGTTTAATTAGTGTAATTTTGTGATGAATTAGTTTTATACATACAACTACAAAGAATCTCAACATATCTTGCAATTTAGTTTTTATCTTACAATTTTCTGGTTTCTTGCGAACTTTTGGCCCACTAGTGGGGCAAAAGTGCGTTTGAACAGTGTGTTGGAAAACACATCCATGCTTACAAAATATTAATAATTATCTTATAATACCTAGTCCATTAGACTCACAAATGATCATAAAATGTGTGTTACAAATAACCAATTTTTTACTCTATTAACATTCAAGTTATGCGAGTTCAAATGTTAAGTGCGTAATTTTGCCCCACTTTACTTTAAGTGTTTACTGAATTTTTGTAGCCTGATAGTCATTAATTTATTCTGAAATTAAAGCATTTTAATTTTATGCTATCTATTTATGTAATAGGTGTATGCAGTTAAGTAATAGTTACAAAATACAACATATTTTGTCTCTATATAGTATAAGAGTTCACTAACTGACTGACTGAGATATCAAACTGCAGCCCAAACAGCTTGACTTGGAAAAGTGATAGGTGTACTGTTTGTGTGGGTTCCCATTAGTTCTTAGATAAGAGCTAAGGAGGATTTTCTGGAAATTGAACGTCTAGGGGGGTGAAAAGTTGGTGAAATGTGTATTCTATGATTCGTTTTTACAGCTCGAACCCAACGCCCTATCATCGTGACTTCTACTTCAATAATCAATCATAAAAATGCATGTAAGTCAATTTATGTATTTTTTAAATGAAACATTTAAGGGCGTTAAAATTTGAACATATTTTCAATAAATGGTTAATATCTATTAAAACATTCGGGATAAAGATATGACTTTCGGTTCAAAATGATGCTTATGAATATACGCAAAAGTAATAGGGAAAATTCCAATTTTATCATATTTTTATTTAAAGTATGTTTAATTTATTGTATAACGGTACCATACTTTCTTTCTTTGTGTCTGTTTAACTCAAAAAATAAATTTAAAAAAGAGCTACTTTTTGCACACTAATAACGAGAACCGCCATGTTGATATCCCTGTGACGTCACGATACTGTATATTTTATTGTATGTGACACACAAACTCAGCAATATACGTTCACATCGTGCAATTGTATTAAATATAGTTCTTTATGCGGTCAAATCCAGTATGACTTGAACTCCGAAGAGTATTTATGTAGTTAATTTGCTCATTAATAAAATGTAATTCACTCTGTACAAAATCTTAACTATAGCACCGTCTGGCAAATTAAGGCGGACTGCATTGTACAAGCTACAAGAAGATTCTCTGCTATTAACAACAAAAATACAGTTTATGTAAGTAATTATTTCCGTGTATTGTGGACAATATGACATGGTTAACATAAAATAAATAAGTTCTGTTAAGTTAAAAGTTGCAGTCAACAGCTGGCAGTTTGTGACGAAACTTCGGCAGCTGTTCCACTGGCTGTGGCAACGTCATTAGCCAATAGGCGAGTTCAAGGCACACATGACTGGCCGATAATTTGAGGGGTGGATGGGGTCTGGCGAAACTTACCCAGAGGTGGCAGTACAGCTCTCACTGCCGTTCACGAGAAATTTAAAAATTATCGCGAGAATAAAATTTACTTTTAATTTTAAAAAATTTACATGCTATATTATTTTTCCCGACTTGTGCGACCAGGATGTACGATCACCAGTCTGTGCCAGGTATGGTTAAACACATTCCAGCTATTAGCTAGATAGGTTAACTTTTTTTACGCATTCAAACTTCATTCGGTTAATTTTTCAAAACTAAACTTACGATTCAATACCGGATCTGAAACAATAAAATGAATTCCTAGTAGGTTATTATCACCCTGGAATTTAAATTAAATTGACATAAATTCAAACCTATATCTAAAAAGTCGCAATTTGAGAGACCTACTAATTGATTCTTTGTCGTCTTCACCCCTTTAAAATCAACACAAGTGAAATATTTATGGTTAACTAACAAATCTGCAACCATGCATGCCATAACAACGGGCGAATTTCCACGAGCTAGCTTTTACGTAACCGAGTTCGCTTAATTTTGATAGTTTTTCAAGTCAGTGAAAAATTCCAATACCCGCAATAATGCCTGGTGGGCGGTGGCTAGCCTAAGCAAGTACAACTATGTTATGTATTTGTTAGCCAATGAGAACATGTTTACGGCGGCTTTAGAAAATATGGCAATTAAATGATAAATATTTAGAAAATAAAAAAAAAAATACGGGACTATTACTTTACCTGGCTGCTTTTTATGTCGTAAAGAAGAATCATAAAAATATTTAATATTTTTTTGGAGGAATTTTCATTAGTTTAGGATTTTTAAAATTCGACTTTTAAAGAGTAAAAAGTGAGGAAATTTGTTTTTATTAATCGCCTATACAATTACTCCAGTCGGCTAAACTTCCCAGTTCTGTGTACTCCATACCTTCAGCTAATTGTGCATTGGCTGGTGTTTGTGTGTAACTAGTTGTATATGTGATGTGTTAGCATGGGTGTCACTGACGCCTATGCTAACACGTCACCACGACAGTGAGTATTTTGATGAACGAGTCTCGCTACATCTATGTGTGTAACAGTTTGAAATCTACCATCTTCTCAAATGAATTCGCGAAATTTTTGGGTGTCTGTACATTACGCGGAAACTCTACTTCCGTGTGAAAATAAAGGCCGCTGTAAGCTTCAAGCCCTGCGCGGTTTTCTCACACAGAACGCGAACTTAAGTTCCGCGTCAAAACCGGCAGATCGGAGGTATGAGCGAACACTCGGCAAAACTCGGCCGCTTCCGCCATACGTCACACGTTTCGCCCCGCCCGAGTTGTTAACGCTGTAAGAAAATAAAATAGGCGTCCTCATGACTGCAAGCCGGCCGAGGGTTGGCAGGATTCTTTTGGTCAGCAGGTAGGCCGTCTGTTGTAACTCCTCCCATTTGCGACTTTGTAAACAAGGGACGGGATGAAAGGAAGAGAGGGGTGGTAGAATTTTACTTGGTCTGTCTGATGACCATGTCTGGCAGAAGACATAGCACCCTCTGGACAGGTAACATGTTGACATGTGCTGCTGTTCGACGACGTCGGCGACGAGGACACGATGCTTGTGGTTCTGAGCCAGGTTCACAAGCTCTCACTTCAGACTGTGTAACACGTTCATTCGTAGGCACATTTACAGGTGCACAACTATGTTGATAGTTCTTTGGCGTCTGGTGGTCTGACTCGAAGCATCACAGCACTCAGCTGGTTGCTTTGGTATCTGCTCCATACAGCCTGGTAGCTCAAATGTAGAGAAAGATACTATTTCTTCTATGCTCGCAGGGAGAACAGTTGATGGATGCATGTGGAAGACGGCACAGTTTCCAAGAACACAGCATTCTACTTGCTGCTGGGTCAGTTCGCATGATAGAGGAAAATGCGAAAATCTCCATTGCTGCACGCAACTACCATCGCAGCTCTCTGTGAAGGTGCGTAGGAAACCACCATCCCAATTGCAATATTCAACACTCGAGTGACCAGGCTTGACACTAGCATAAACATTCGCAGGGTAAAAAGCATACATCTTCGGACGATGTCTGGCATAAAACTGTCCTTTCAGGTGATGTGTCGGCTTCTATTTATACACTTGAGGTACTCATTTCTACTCGTAGAGTGAAGCATTCCTCTCGAAGGTTGAGGTGTACCACTTCCACAGTAGTTGAGTGTTACACAGGTCCATTCACATTCACATGTATCACACATGTGTCGTTGTCGATCACTGGATAATTCTGACGAGCTTACGAAGTGACGGACATCCAAACTCGGTTTGTAAATTTCTATGTCTACTTTGCTTAGTACGCTCAAACATTTCTTCTGTTCAGGTCCTGCTACATAGAATGTGGTATGTGGATACTGCATTAGAAGACTGCAAAACACATTCCTTACTTGTTGATATGGAATTTTACCTTCATCCCAGTGAAGTCCATGGTAATGATTTGTCAACCATTCATTTGTTCTTTTGCTCTTATCGTCCAGGAGTTTCCATGGGCATGGGGGTCGAAACGATTGTGTTCTGGTCCCACCATCATCTTCATAAGTCACGGCAATTTCTTTAAGCACGAAGCCATTTTGGCTGTCGAAGCCTTGCAGATTACAATACATCTTTTCACAGATTAAGTTCGAATGCAACTAACCAATCATCTTAGAAATTGTCCATTTTTATATTTTCAGGGCACAGTATTCAGGATAGGCTTTTCACAACCTTGTCTCGTCAGTTGTATGAGGCAAGACGGTCATTAGTATCAGACAGAAAGCATATGTGTTTGGAAGTATATTTGCAAGGGTCGTGATTTCGATTCTGCAGTCAATTATTTTTGAACTGAAACACTCATCTTGTTTACTCACATCGAATACCATCAGTGGGCCTTTACTCTTGAAAGTTTCAGGACTTAGACCGGTATTCCTAAACGTTTGTATAAGGGTTTAGGTTCAGGACATTGCTTATTCACGACTAATCTGTGACATTTCCTTGTCCTAATATAATTACGCATGCGGATTACGCTTAGCCCTACATATGGCTACACACGTTACAACGTATTTTGCCGCTTGCTGGACGAATATTTTTTTTAATAATAAAAGAGAAAACAAAACCATTCTAATCGTGCAGAAAATGAAACTTTGTGGCAGCAGGAATACTAAATGATAACCCACTAGCATTTTAAAAGCCCAGATAATCCAAAATCAACAAATTAGTGGTTTTAAAAGCAATACAGTATACATATATTTTTTCGGCTATTGTTAAAGAAGTGATTGACTACCTGCCGACCCCCTGTGGCTCAGTTGGTTGAGCGGCCGGCTTTGGTGCGGGGGGTTCTGGGTTCGATTCCCAGGTCTGGCTGTGTGTAAATTTGTGTTTGTCCATTTGGGTCTCAAAAATTGTCACTATACGAATTGTCTGACGAAAAGTACTGGGGTCACTCAAATTAAGTCACATGTTTGGTGCAGTGATGATGCGGAAGCTTCCGCATCGTCACTGCACCAAACATTTTATTAAAAATAATAAAAGAATAAAAAGACTAGCTGAGATGCTAAGATGTAGGCCCGGCCATAATTTAATTTGGGTTCGAAGTCTGGTCATTCCATTTTTTTTTTGCTTTTTTTATACATTATGCACCACAATAAGGTAAAAATGAAATTAATGTTTATTTCCATAAATATAGTTTCCAAGCATTAAACTGACTCAAAAATATGGAAATAAGATACATGTATAATGAACCATTGATGAATAGAAATTTCCCCCCTCCCTGTAAATTGTAGTCAATAGTAGGAATATCACGTCTAGTGCATGGAATTGAATGTCTTGAATTTTTATTTTTTTTAATGCTTACAAATCGAATGAATAATGGACGTACGATCAATAGGCACCTTTTGTAAAGCAGCCTACTTAGGAAATATGTAATTAAAATTGTTACAAACTGTTATATACTATTGATTTAAACACATTTTTGTAAGGTACGATACATTTAACGAACATTCAGAAGTTCTGACTATGTTATTATTTACAAACATTCCAGTATTTTTAAAATAAATTTCCGAAAGAAAATTTTTGAAAGTAAAATAAAACGAATGGCGTTTATATTTTTTCCTAAATAACTCGTATTTAATCTGCGTTATGTCATCTTAAATAAAAGTTTCAGAAATAATTAAATGTGTTCACGATATATTCATCTACGAAAAAAAAAATATATATATATGTAATGGGATGTTTCCAAAACAGCTAGCGTACTTTAAATAATTTGTAAAATATATCTCCTTTCTCGGGCCATTGTAATTAAAAACTTAGTTAAATATATGAAAAAAATTACAGATTAGTAAAAGTCTAATTCAAAAAATCGTTTGTACGACATTAATTCTGCTCGCTGGTTCTGTGACTTGTGCATAGATACGCAGGACACTTAATAGGTGTGCCAATGCTGCTCTTAACTTAATAGTTTGTTTCGGTATTTTGTAAGGAAAATCTCAATGTAAGTGATCACATTTAAAAATTATAGTTTTATTTTTAAATTAAACACTTTTGTACACTAATATACGAATGATATGTGCATATATCCAGAAAGTACAAGCTTAACTAATAAGACTACTTTCCATAATTTGGTGCAAATAAACGAAAACATTTCACATTGATCATGTAGATGTAAACTTTAGAAAATATTTCTCTGTTTCTTCATGTGATTCTATCTTCTAACATAGTGCACCTACAACAATTGGAAGTAATTAAACCAAAGTTTGAAAAATTAAGTTTTTAACTTTACATTTTCTTAGAGTCAACGCTGTTGTTATAGGAGAAAATAAAAAAATTCACGACATGAAATCTTGGGAAATAAAGTATGTTTAGTATTATAAACGTAGAATCGTCAAATTACATTTAAAACACAAATTACTTGTTGGTTATGCGGGATAATTTCTTTATTTTAATGAGGCGATAGCTTATGAAATATATGTCGAATATATGTCCTCAATTATTTCTGCGAAGTGAATTATAGTGGTAGTAATATTAACCAGAAAATAACTACAAAATATAATTTCTTAAATTATAAAGCAAAATATCAAGTGCCAAAACAATTAAAGACCAAATAACCTATTTTATCAAAAGAAGAAAAATTATTAAGTCAATTTTAAACCATCACCCATTTCACAAAATCATTGATATTACATTTTTAACTTACTTTATCATAAATTTCTTTACGAGGTACTAATAAAATCTATTCTGAATCATCCTGTGTTAAAAACTGAAAATTATATATTAAAAATACATTAATATCAAACATATATACCGAGTTTGGTGATTATGAACTAATTATATATAAGCCTAATCAACTTTCTCTACTGTACTATAATTTTATCAAGTTTGATTACATTAGCTCTTTATGTTCGATTTTTTAATGTAGAGTAGAAATTGAGAAACACACAAATGGACAATGGAAAGTAGACTTAAAAAAAGGAGAAAAGCCTTCGAGGTCCTGCATACGTGTGCACGTCAATATGGTAGCCGTTTTCCTAGGCCTCCGAGAGGTACACCGAGATTCGTCCATTACCAGATTATTCAAAAACTGTTCAATGCTCATGCCTGATGTCTGCTTAGGAATATTATTCAAAGATTAATATGCATGTGTATACCAATTTCTGGTTCAACAGTAATAATTAAAGCATATTGTAAAGCGGCCAAAATGACAAAAATGGGTGTTTTAGCTTTTCGAGCATTGAAATCTTGCTACAGAATCTTCTATGGGGTGCAGATGTATACAACTCACCTTTATCGTCAAAATTACAATTATGTCTCGTAGAGGTGAGTTTCGGCGAGAAGACAGAACACCAGTTAGTTAATTGCGCCTAGAGGCTAGGGTAATGAGTGATGTGCATGCTTTCTCGAACTTACAGCTTCCACATTTGTAAGTCTCGAACGCGCAAAAGACGTCCACGTAGATATTAATTTATAAAAATAATAACTTACTTTTTTTACTTTGCACAAGAGTTTATAATTTTATTTTCAAAACTTAAGTTTCGAAAGTTATACTACATAATTTTCAATATATATTACTGTATTTATGATTTCTTCTAGTTTGAAACAATTAAAATGCAGTACATTATGTTTTAAATGTAAAAAAATTAACGTATTTTTGTTAAATAGCTGTTGAAAGTCACTACTACTTGTTCTATAAAAAGCACTGCCCAGCACCACTTTTATTTATTTATAACAGCAAAAGGGACGACAAATAATAATCCGTGACGTACCCGGTACCATATAAGGACGTTTAGGAATAATGTCGCGTGTTAGGACTCGACCCTTGTTTTTCGGGATCCGAAGGTGGTCCTGTCCCAACCGTTTCACTGTACATAAATGCTTGCTTGTCGGAATCGTATTTAACAAAACGGGAGTCAGCAAACACATGAAAATTATACATAAAATAAAATTAAATGATGGCTAGAATGTTAAGTGATAAGCTTTTCAAAAACTTAAAACTATTAATAAGTAAGACAATTATGATTTTGTAGACAGTTTGCTATATATAGGCTTTAGTATAACATTTTTTATTATATCGATGTAAGTACTGTTGGCTAAGGTGGCAAGGTGCATGGTCGATACGAAAATTTTTCGGGTTCGAATCCCAGCTGGTCCAATATTTTTTTAACTTCTTTTATATTACACAGATTATTAGCAGTAGCACAATTACATTAATTCAATCGTTCCTACACATTAAGTAACACGACATTCGACCGTTACGATGTTATAATCAACTATTGGTAAAGAGTACAACTAATTGGTTTTCGCTGTAAATAACATAAAATACATACATAAAAATTATTTTTTTAATGTTTTACGTTGTGGGAAAAAATTTTTACTTTTTTTGTGCTAACCTTAAAATAAGAAATATTATGTCTAGAACAATAAAAATTTGTTGTCAAGTTCAGATGCACATATCTTATTTTGTGTTTTTTCAGCTATTAAAATGACACAATTAAACAATTAGTTTTCAGGGATAATTTTTAACGTTCATAATAACAAGTTATACTCAATTAAAATGTACTAATGCATCTTTGCTTTTCATTTTGATGCATGTAAACATTATTAATATAGGCATTCTAATTCGTCCTCATTGCCCTAATCATGCAAAAAATCGCAATTAGTAAACATTTTGCATCACAAAAAAAATTTACATGTTTCTTTAGAAACTACTAAACATCTGCAATATATTTACTATCGACATATTGTGAAATAAAAGCACATTTCAGATGTTGACAGTTGACAGGCAACACACTTTAAAACAGTTCGCGTGCTGTATCAGTGTTATTCTGAAGCCTTCGAAAATTATCAAAAACACCTTTTTATTTCATATATTTCAAAAACAAAAGGTAAGGTAAGTGAGCTTTACGTATCGTCGACACCCAGGTTATTAGAGGCTATTTCAAAATGAAGGTTTCGACTGAAGCATGAATTTCACTTTGCTAGAGAGATGTGTTCAAGGAAATGATAGAGCCATTGCTTGAAGTTTGATCAAGTAATAGCGTATGACAAAAGAAAAAAACCTGTCGGTTCATTGCGTTGTGTATAGAGGCGATGAGAGACCTAATTTTGTGCCACTGTTACCATGACAATACCTTAGTTTTTAGTGTTTAGTTGCGGAGTAATAATATATTATGTTTAACAGTGATTGCAAATTATGTTTTGAATGTAATTCCACGTGTCTGAATAGTAAGCTGATATAATAATTCAGGTCATAATCAGCATAAAAATATGAACGGAAGTACTGCGATCGCGTGGCTACTGTACCTACTGTTTTAACTTTTAACAAGAAACAGTTATTGAATATTTTAATTGTGACTGTTATAATCCGTGATTTTTATCGCTTTGTTACTGTGATTGTCTTGTAAACAAATTCAAATGCTAAATAATTCGTTTCAAAAGTACAAAGTTTAACGTGTTCTTGTTATAGCCATGGTAGATAAGCAGTGCTCATCGTCGCCTTCAATTGTTTATAGCCTGGCGCGGGGCGGCGAATGATAAGCAGTGACTTACCTGAAACCATCTCGGGAAACGGTGCAAACACGTTTAGAAATACGCTCAGCGTGTTGGGTCTCTGCCGTTGATTTTTTTGCACCTGAGATGGTAGTGTTTACGTAGACCCTAACTTATTGTTTAGAAATACCAGCCTTAGTATCGGTGACTGGGTGCGACCATAGTAGGCTTGCTGGAACTGAGCATACATTTGGTATGCGAGCAGGAATCTTCCATTTTCAAAATATGTGTTCCTGTCAACATACGAATAACTTTCACTGTTCAAAAATATTTTCAATTTTGTATCCGGCAAGCATCGAACTGAGAGCGGCTCACTTCGGAACTAAGCTGTCTCCCTGTCTGAGGACCGATTATGATGTACTTCAGTTTCTCTGTAGCAAAGCTGGACTTTATCATTCAGTTGATGCGTTGGCTTGCTGGAAGGCGGGGTTAAGTCTCGAGGCTCCATGACCGGAATGCAACATCAATATT
Organism: Medauroidea extradentata; assembly: GCA_003012365.1. Lineage (NCBI taxonomy): Eukaryota > Metazoa > Arthropoda > Insecta > Phasmatodea > Phasmatidae > Medauroidea > Medauroidea extradentata. The sequence goes on along the minus strand of PNEQ01124119.1, from coordinate 53,176 downwards.
TTTATCATCTTCAACATTCTTTTGCATCTTGACAGACTCTGCAGTGTTCAACTGAACATGAGGCAACATCAATTCGATCATCTGTAGTGTCAACTCAACAGCCTCTGGGTTCTCCCCTGTTCTGATTATGGCATTAGTATGTATGTTGGCTAGGAGTATCACCAATTCTTGCTTTGAATTAATGATTATATGCTTGTAATCTTCGGCAAAGCCCAGCAACATCGGTAGAGGTATACACACTTCAAACTTGCCTCCTGCATAAGTGGGAACTTTATAATCTTCTTCGAGTCCCCAACCAGCAATTTTCGTTGCATAGAGTTCATTTTGTGTAAGCAAAAAGTAGTTTTTCATTGAAGTTTTTATGCCTACATCCCTTGTCTGGTCTATCTCTACTCCATTTAGCAAGTAAGTGATACGTTCGATAAGGTGTAGAATACCATTGCTTGATATTTTCGTCAAGACAGGAACATTTCCATCTGCTTTTTCAAAGTCCTTCTAATTCTCAGGAAGGTCTGACATGGTAGAGTATAGATGTCTTGGTGTTGTACTGCGATTCTAACTTCTGATGGTACAACATATGGTTCACTCAGTAAAGGTTGTTATGAATGAAGTTCCATTTTTGTGATGCTCTCTTCAAAAACCACCGGTTCATCTATGTTTATATAATTTTCTGTGCTGAACGATATGCAATCGAAGACTACGGAGAAATTGTTCACTATCAGGTGTTAGCTGCTTGATGATGTGCTGTGTACTGAATGCTTTTCTCCTGCTGCACTTTACTTTATTGCTTTTGTATGGCATAAATCTTATTCCAATCGTTTTAAGTGAAGTCGCAAAGTGATTTCTTCGTTTCTAAAGTTCACCAATTCTCCGTTCTGATCCACGATCGATACGACAACTTCATGTGCGTTCTTCGCGACGACCGGAACGTAAATGATGCTTTGAGGTACTTCAACCATTTTAAATCTATAGGTGAAAACTCACGTAGGGTATTGTTAGGTTTAGCATTGAGGTAAGTAGCACTTGCCAAATTTCTATTTATCTGTATAACATTAACTGGCAATATGTTCAGTGGTTGTGACGATTCACAGATTTTCCCAGCATTGTAGACATTCTGTTCAAACCCAAACATCGGTCCAATCGTATTCGGTTTTGTAAACACTATATCTTCACTGCACCTTAGCATGCTCTTCAGGGTGTTTGGATTACCTCGTAGTTCAAAATCGATTCCAGGAGGCAGTACTTTTCCGATTAACCTTGCAATATCATTAATTTCAGAAGAGCCAATATGCAGCGATACCTCTACTATGCTCTCATCACTTCTCGTTAGATATAATGCACACTTTTTTCATCAATGTTTGGTATAGCAATGTAAGCTTGAAAATATATTAGACCAATACACCATTCTCCTTCCAATTCCAAAGAAGTATAATATATGGCACGAAGCTCCGAGCTACTACCTGACAACGTTAGTGTTATAGACATGACTAATGAATTCCACACTGTGGTTAATGCTTTTATTTGCTTGGACTAAAAAGAAACTGAAGACACAAATGACCACAGTTCCAGGTGTTGGGAGTTTGCTCTCTTTCATAGTTGTAAGTCAGTATAGTGTCTCTGAGGTAATTGTGTAGTTTACATGGAGGTCTCAAATTTCCAAAAGTGTCATAATATTTAGCTCATCTTCCACACCAGTGTGTTCCAGGGCCTTTAGTTGTATCCAGGTTAATAATATCACATTCGGTTTGTTTGGGTTTAAATGGTAGTTTATTATGTATATACACACCCCTGAAGTTTGGCATTTTTAATTTGTGTGCATAAATAAAAATTTTATGTCAATGTTCGTAAGTGATCTTCTTGGCAGTGACATTAAGATCTGTTCCCACGATGTCGCTTTGTTCTTCCACCACCTACAGGATACGGGTGTAGATAAAAACCTTGCCTGTTTTTTGCCCCCATTGCAATGGCTACCATGTTAGTATTGTGATGCTGAGCCTCAGACAATTGCTTATGTTCATTTCATGCAGTGTTGACTGCACGTACTGTGCCACTTGTAGCACCAATCAGACCACCAAGAGCCCCCAGGGCAGGTAGGAGGAATGGTAGGAACCCACCAGTTGCCTTATTATTGATCTTGCTCAAATTTCCTCATTTCACACTAAATGTAGGAATATTACCAGGTGTTAGTTTCTTCTTATCCTTGCTTATATTTTTACTCTTCACCTGCAACTTTTTAAGGTTTGGCATCTTCCTTTGTTTGGCTTAAAACCCATACCTGTCTTAACCTTGGCTTTCATTATGTTGGAGACACCTCAGGCTGCTATTTTTTCTCTGAGTCCTGTAACTGGTGCTTATATATTTCGTCGACCCTGTATGCTAGTAATTTATCAGACTCGTGTCTATATTCTAAATCTTTGTATTGGGAACAGGCTCTGTTATGCTACATGCAGGCTTCATCCAGTGCTTTGATACCACTGTCACCACGTGCTAATCTCTCCTTCAACTTTGTTCCTAGCCCACAAAACTTGTATCCGGGAATATGTAGCTCAACTGGTAGACTATTGATAAGGGTGTCTATGATGCCTTGAGCAACATAGATGTTACTTCTTCGAGACATTTAATAAATCTGAACATTAAAGTATAAATACTCTTCCTTTATATATTTTTCTTTCAGTACAATGGATATCATCAAACAGAAAGTTACTCTTCCTGTGTATGCAACAGAAGCTGATGAGGAGACTGCTCATGAATCACTTCATGGTGTCCTATTGCCTAATACCATTTGATATATTATTATTGGGCCGTGTGGATCAGGCAATACAAGTTTACTTCGATTTGAAAATGTTTACCTATACTCGAAATCGCTCCAGCAACCAAAGTACCAACTACTGGCTCATATTTTATAGGCAATAGAAGAAATTTGTTATTTTCCATGCACTGACAAAGAGTAAGTTGTACCACCGAGCAAGGCTAAGCCGTACTCTGTGTTTGTGTTTGACGACATTGCTTGTGAGAGACAAAATTGCATTCAAGAGTACTTTTGCATGGGATGCCATATGGGTGTAGACTACTTCTATTTGTCAGATGTATCCACGCATATTCAAACAAATGTTATGTGACAATGCGAATTTGTTGGTGTTGTTTTGTATGGATGACCTAAATTTGCATAATGCGTATGACGATCTTGTTAACACAGACATGACATTTGCTGAATTCAAGATATACATTCTTTATGCTGGAAAGTTAAGTTTGGATTTCTAGTGTTTCAAGGATTGTGACCTATATAATGGGCGGTATAGAAGAGGCTTCGACCAGTTTATCGTCGATCGTCGAGAACGAGTTATAGCATATTAAAGTTCGGTCAGAGTAGCCTAAAGCAATTCTCTGGCAAAGAAGACTATGATGGCTGCATGTGAATAAGGAATGATGGGTCTTGTGTTGCTGGTGAAAGAATTATTAGAAATGTTGGAGAACCAGAACACCTACAGGATGCAGCTACGAAACATTACATTAAAGAATCGCAAAGTATGGTACATAATGAAATTCAGATGTTACTGGAGGAACAAAATAAATTGATTCGAAACTACATTTCACAGTTGGGAGTGAAGATGGAAAATGTGAAAATTTAGATTGTTCGCTACTTGATGATACTGGACAAACATTTCAATGGGGTTCGACGAGAGTTCAATCACAGACTCGATGGTGTGACAGAGCGAACTGTTGATAATTTAAAACAACAAGAGTGTGCAAATATACATACAATTAGTGAATCCATTGCTCAGCTGGCCACCAAGCGGGACGTAGAAAAACTAATGAAGATACTGGATGAATTGATTAAACATGTAGAAAGGAGTATTTCATAAATGCATACATAAAACTCAGCAGCTGGTGTAGTTTTCTTCATTACAATGTCAGACATCGCAAGTGAATTATATCGAGTGATAGAGTCTATTCGCTAGAAGTGTTTGCTTGCTAAAAGGGTCAGACATTTTGAAGGAAAAAATAAACGAAGAAATTTTTAAGTCAATCACCAGACATCTCGATGTGTAGAGAAAACCCGAAGAAGCACCAGTAGTTCTAAAGACAGAAGTCGGAGATGGCAATACGAAGATTGAAGTCGATGATGGAAGTATGAAGAAGCGGAAACGTGAAAATGATTCAGATAACATCCATGAAGAAGTACTGGATTCAGACAGGTCTCACAATAAAAAAAATCCAAAAAAAGAACACTCAAACCCAATGCTACGATTCGTAGGTACCTAAGATCGTACATACCACATTACAATGATACAACATATTGCGTGTATAGAAATAATGAAAAATGGTTTTTGGGTGACAAGGAAATAAAGTTCTTGCCTAGTGATGAAATTCAAGTCGAAGATTATCCAAAACATGGGACCCCAGGTCTATACGAATTATTGTTTTTCAAGGCTCCTAAAGATTACACCAAAGCAGATTTGCAGGAGTACAAAAACTTGCTCATACTCACAAATGCACACTATCATAACAAAGATCGAGGAAGTGGTATTTATAAGAACGAAGGTTATGAAAAAATTAACATTCTTGCAGATCTCTTCAGTGAACTGGCGGTGAAGAAGGGTGATGGGTTCAAGAAGTTGGAGGATGGTAAGAAATTCGACTACGTTTTCTGCGACGATCCGAACGAACTTATTGATCTACTGAGGCTTTTGGTTGCTTCGCAAAGAGCTGGGAATTACCCACACACCGAAATAATTTCCATAATTGAGGAACTTAGGGAAGGTGGTTGCATACAATGAGTCATCTGGGAATAGTGCATTAACTGCATGCAGCAACTAGATGCAACTACCTTCGTCGCAGAGTCGTAACATTGGGAATAAGTTATCTATTCTAGGTTGACCTCGTTGAACGATTCCATGCGCTAGAGTTAACAAGGGATTTAAATATATGTTGACAGTCATCGATCTGTATAGCAAATACGTCTGGGCCATAACAGTCAAGTCGAAGAATGCGAATTATGTTAAGAAGGCTATGGAAGACATTTTGTATGAAGGTCGTGTTCCAGCCAACCTACAAACGGATTTGGGTAAAGAGTTTTATAATGCCAAGTATAACATAAACTATTATTTCACATACAGCAATCTCAAAGCATTCATTGTTGAGAGGTTTAATAGAACTCTATGAGGTAAAATGTGACAATACTTCACGGCTAATGGTACATACAAATGGTTTGACATTATGCCTAAACTTGTTCGTGAATATAACAGTATGGTACACTCCATAATGCACATGAAGTCTAAAGATGTTAAGGATGATGTCTTGCTTCATACTGTTTACCCAAACTGGAAAAAGGATTCCCCCAAACCTAAAGCTAAAGTTGGTGACCTTGTACGAATCTCCAAACAAAAGGGTGTGTCCGAAAAAGGATTCACTGCAAATTGGAGCTCAGAACTATTCCGTGTGACACATGTAAGTGAAATGGAACTGATAACACACTATCTCAAAGATTTAGACAGAGTACCAATTCGTGGTGGATTCTACATGGAATAAATTCAGCCACCCAGATTTCGTGATATGTATTTGGTGGAGAAAGTGCTCAGGCGACGAAATTGACGGTCCTATGTTAAGTGGTGGGGTTTTCCAGCACGCTACATTTCATGGGTAGCAGACAATGAAATCGAGGAATGACTTAATGGAACATTGAATATATTTCTCCACTCTAGATTATGGGTTCAAATTAATAGTTATTTCAATTAAACCTCGAAATTCTCTGCTGCTGATTATGAACCATATGCTGATTTTATCGACCACTTCAACGTTCGTCACAACTTCGTCAAAGTTCGTGACTGCTTCGTCAATGATTGCCACTGCTTTGTCAATGGTTGTCGCCACATCGTCAATGTTCGTCACCACTTCGTCAATGTTCGTCACCACTTCGTCAATGTTCGTCACCACTTCGTTAACATTCGTCACTGCTTCGTCAATGTTCGTCCCCACTTCGTCAATATTCGTCACCACTTCGTCAATGTTCGTCACTGCATTGTCAATGTTCGTCACCACTTTGTCAACATTCGTCACCAATTCGTCAATGTTTGTCACCACTTCGTCAAAGATCGTCACTTCTTCGTCAATGTTCGTCACTGCTTCGTCAATGTTCGTCACCAGTTCTTCAACGTTTCTCACTGCTTTATCAATGTTCGTCACCACTTCGTCAATGTTCGTCACTGCTTCGTCAATGTTCGTCACCACTTCGACCATGACGATGGGCTGTTCGCCCATGTTCACTGCCACTTCAGTTGTGTTGAACACCACTTCATCTAAACCTGGGTCACCATCAAGAATAATAGTAGCATCCATAGCTTTGTTCAAGTTTGTAGTACAATTACTTGAAGCTTACGAGTGTACAAAGGCTTGGTTTTTTATGCAAATCACAACTACTAAGTATCTGAGTTTCCATGCTATGGATGAAGTTACTATTAAAACGATTATTGATTGATTTCAAGAGGGAACCTATGTGTTTTTGCTGGTAGTAGTATGTAGGAAATATGTTGTGAAATTAAGTTCAATTTTTCGAAAATGAGTGTGTTTTTTAACCCTGAGTGATCGATGAGTATTATAATTAAATGTGCAGAAAGGTAGAATCACGACAGAAAAATAAAACTTGCGAAGATACTGGTATTAAGATATATATTACCATTGAATATATATAGGGTAGAAGTCGCTTCCCAATAGCCGAAAACTTTCGCGTTTTCAATCAGTATATCGAGTAGTTGGCCTAACGGTCACGAGATGGCAGGGGCGGTGGTAGCATGAGTCAGTGGCGCGCACAGCGGCGAGTAGGACTACTACGACATTTTGTTTCCCTCTCGCGTGCCGGGTGGGAGGAGGAGTGTGTTCTATCTTCCGTGCTTTGTTTGCTAGTTTCACTTGTCCCCCTACCATCGCTGATGACACGGCGGACGGCGGGTTTTAGCTACGGAGTGATGCGTACAAACTGTAGCGCTCAAAAATCTGCCAAACTAAACACGATCGGAATGAGAAAACTATTCAGTCTATTAACTTCAAAATATTTACAGTATATTTACGAACTGTCCTGCCAATGATACTGTATGTTACATTTCTATACGTCAATTGGCTAATTAAGGAAAAAAAAGCTCAACAGTACCCTGTTTGCTTCCGACGGGAAGAACATACAGGACAAAATATAGTAAGCGAGGACCTTTTTGTTTTTGGGAGATAAATTGGAGGTGGGGGTGGGGAGGGGTATCAGCGGACAAAATAAATAGGAAAATTAATATTAAATTTTGATGCCTTCTTTGAAGAATTCTGTAAATAATGGATGTTCGTTTTGTGTTAGGTAGAAGTTGGAGAATATTTTATCCGTGCACGGTAAGATAAGCGAGCCGACCACAACACAATACTCTCTCGGTTTATCTGCACAGCATTTACAATGTAAATATTAAGTATATATAATTTATTTGTTATGACGTACACAAAACGTATTTCATCGCAAATACCACCCCGTAGAAACCATTAGCCCAAATACTTACATAAGAAAAAATAGAGTTCCGACAAAACAATTACATTGCTTTAAATGTATTTACTAAAGACATTTTTTAAACAATTTTTTTCGTTTTTCTTTACTTTTATAAATCATATGTGTACCATAAACGCAATAATGTTAATGGCAAAATGTTGACTGCACAGATACCTACAAAACGTGAACTATGGTACAATATTTCTAGAAATGTCGCGATAAATTTGCTACTAATATTAGGAAGACGTGTTGCAAGCGCAATTAAAAATATAAAATATCAAAATAGAAATAATTACGAAAAAAGTTATTTACTATGTTATATTTGAAGTAAATTTCCCTGTTTGATTATATTGCTACTAAAAATAATTATCAACATTTATTGATATATATATATATATATATATATATATATATATATATATATATATATATATATATATATGCCGTACAATTACAAAAATGACTGAGAAAATAATGTTATAAACACACTTCATGAATTCCTGTCTCCTGCGCTTTGTTTCGCTCACGTCACTCTATGCTGCATACGTAACAAGGAATGTTCCAGCCACATGAGTGTTGAGATGTCTATAGTGCCAAATGCAGTGAACTTGGGGTTCACAGTCTTACATTCATACTCATTGCGAGACCAGATGTATTAAAATGAACAAAACGTCTAACTATAAAGTTAACTGCGCTATGGTCGTATTATGTACTAATTGGAGGGCAAACACTACAAGCGTTTTATACCACAGATTTCAGGAGAAAAAAAACGGTAACTGAGGGGAGTGTGTGTAACGCGTTGTAAGTGAAGCATCACGTGCAATCCAGAAAATTTTAGAATTTGTTCTTTACATTTCTGCCAAGAAGATTATCAACGAGATTAGAAATTAACTCTTAAGGCTACTTCAAATATTTTCAATAATTGTTACATACCATTCTATTCCAACAATATAGGGAAGACATTTTTATCAGCGAAAGTAACGTATTACACAAAAATGTTATTAACTATGTTGCTAAGAATGTTGATAACATTATTTACATTTATATTTTTAGTAACATTATTTCTCAACTTTTATGTGGTGGTAGGATATATAGGTTAATAAATGTTGATATGAAATTATAATATCAATTCTATTAACGCACAGAGCCATTAGTTTTAGCAGAGCATTTTCGGCGCGCGAGCTTTTACTTGCTGCAAACGTCTCAATCCTCTCGGCTATGGTCACATGTGAACAGCCAATGAGAGAACAGAGGGCCGGAGTGGTCTATTTAATATATTGTTTTATTTATCTTAACCCTGTGCACCCATCCCCGAGACTGTGCCTATGTGTTAAGTATGCATGCACAAAATTTACACGTCTTTCCCGATGTTTTTGTAAAGCTTATTCGGCAGTTAACAGACTAAAAATTTATTGCTGAGATAAGAATATTAAGAACATTTACAAGGACATTGTGATGGAAAGGCCAAAGGGCTAGGAATAAACCTTTGTTTTTTTATCATTGACATGCCGAAAGCAAATCGTAACGGCCGCTGGCCGCCAATTTACAGGAACATTTCCATCATCTCACCAACTTACTTGCCACATAGGTAAGCGGCTTGGCCAGTGGAGACCTGTGTATTGCAGTTATATAGTGTTGACTGGTTAAAAAGCTTAAGAGAAAAATTTTACTTTGCTGTGTTTTTAAATTAAGATATATCCTAATTTTATTGCTTGAAAAGTAACTGTCTGAAGCCAGCAATCGTATTTAAGAAATTAAATGTTATTAAATTATGCGTTTTGTTAAATTCTCCTAGCATGTTTTACTCCGCTAAATCAATTGTTTTTGCTTGCAACAAGCCGCACCTCATTACTGTGTTTATTATTACTTTAAGCCCGGCACACTCTATACTTAATCCTTTACTCAATACCTTACTTAATTCTCTTCATAAATGTCTATTTCATAAAAGAATTCCGTAGAAAACACTATCAGTGTTTACTTCTATGTTCCGGTACACCAAGGAGAAAAAATATGATGTTGGTTAGTTCCATCAAAGGCGTCGGAACGATTTTGCTCCGAAGGGGGAGGGGGGGGGGACTGAAAACACATTTGAGTTCTGATTTTAGCAGTTAGAAGATAAAATGATTTGATACTTAACTACTTAGTAAATTGTAACTTAACTATATAATAAATTAGTAATTTGCCCCAAACATCAGGCGCTGTATGCAAAATTATCCTAAATTGATTATACCCTGTTTACGAGTTGAGCCGAGAGGTTCATGCAATTCTTAACTTCTTTGGTCTTGTATGCAAAAACTTTTATGTTAAATGTAATGTTGTAAATAATATTTGCCTCCTATTTACTGCCAAGGGATCGAATTTCAAAACATCCTATAACTACTTTTTGGGTATTTACGTAAAAAAAAACTTTTAAGTAAATATCAACTCTTTATTCCGAAGGATTCGATAGATATCGATAGTTAATCGGAAACACATTAAAGGTATTTTCACTCCCTTAAATGTTGGATTTCTGAAGAAAAAATCCTTTAATTGTCTAATATGCATTTTTATGTGTGTCCTATTAAAGTAAATATTACGATGATAGGCAGTCGGGTTCGAGCTCTATCGTTGTTTCTTTGGAAATACATTTCGAAAAATCTCTTCTTAGTTCTCGCCTACGGCCTGAGGGGAAAAAACACAAATATACCACGATTTTAGGTCCAGTAGTTTGGGCTGCAATTTGATGTGTCAGTCAGTCAAGATTCGATTTGATACATAGAGATTTAAGCTTTTAATTGTCCTGGGAACAATCGAAACTACGTAAATGAAATATGTATCACCTTCAGTTTTAGAACGAATGCGCAAGGTATTGTTGGATACACTGGACACTCATTGCAGTATTTGAAAATAATTAAGTCAATCCATTTGTGGACACTTTACAGGACACAAAAATAAATAATTCTGTCATTTGAAATGTCAAACGGTCACTATCCGTTGGCAGGTACGAAAGCAGCTAACAATTTCAACCAGCCAGCCAGGTCTAGGCTGGGCCAATATCTTAGTCGTCTGTGCCTGTAGGCCGAGCTCTTCTTTGCTTTCGCTTGAGGAGCAACAAAAGGGTCGAACAGTCTGTCTTCACCTCTCTATTTTTTTAGCTCTCTGTCCCACGCACTTCCCCCCTCGCCAAATACACGCACACATGCACCCACACACCAAGAAAGACAAGCGACAAGAATCTTGGAAGGAGAAGGATGGTAACAAAGTGTCGTAGTAGCCCTACTCGCCGCTGTGCGCGCCACTGACTCATGCTACCGCCGCCCCTGCCATCTCGTGACCGTTAGGCCAACTACTTGATATACTGATTGAAAACGCGAAAGTTTTCGGCTATTGGGAAGCGACTTTTATCCTATATATATATATATATTCAATGATATTACATAGCCGACTAGAGGCAAATCTTTATCTATACATATGTAATGCTGAAGGTAGGGGAGTGGGTGACATGTTCTGACAGGAACGATGGTGAGTGAAGGTCGAGATGCAATGCAAGCTAAGTGATTGAAAGTACAGCTGCGTACAGAAAATGAAATATTTAGTGTCCTTACTTGCATGCATGAAATTAGAACTTCATACTTCAAAATAGCTGTAATTTTACGAACGTTTCATAAGAAACAGCATTAATTCCAAATGGCAATTGTACTGTAGATTCGATATAGGATGCTTTACTTTTATTACACAGTTTAGATTTCATAGAAAATTGCAATACTGGACACATAACCAAATTTTCACTGTGAAAGTTAGAGAAGATGGAAATAATTTAAAATATGTGTTTTGTTGTTACTTGATGGTTGTGAAAATAACAGCCCACATGAATTTAAGAACTACAGTACGTTCAACATAATAAAAAATATAGAGAACTGTGGAGATAGGGTCAACAGCTACTCCAAAGTAAGTTCCAGGTCACCTGCACACACCAGGCATGTTGAAGCCAGACAACGTGCAGTAATTTTCAGACGTGGTTTAGCAAGTGTTGGCTTGTAATTAAATATAATAATGAATGAACAAGTGTCATAAATTCCGCTGCCCTGCAGATTTTCGCAGCATGTGGTGTTCATTACTTACATCCATATATTTTTACCTACCTACCTCTACAAGGAAAAGGAAAACCACTAATGCAAAATTGGTTTGATCAGAGTAACAGTCACAGGTTACAAAGACTTAACAGTGAAAGAATGTTGCCATTGAAATCGGCACACCACCGTAATGAACTAAGGATGAAAACGTGCGCCATAATATACTGGCTGCTAATGCGAGAACTGCACTTGACTATCCCACTCTGGGTGTGTCACCCGAGAAGAAGCAGTATTTTAGCCTGATATTCCTAGGATTTTCACAAGCACGGGTATGTAATGGCGAAGAACACCTGTATGGGTGTTTGGACTTTTGCACTGTTTTCCAAGCAGAGACTGTTACACGTGGCAAATTAAATGCGTGTCAGCGTTCACTATTTCAAGTCACTTCCCGAACATTAAATAATCTGTTTGCACCGATACTCTTTCTGTATGTTATAAGAAGTATGTGTCATTGAAAAATGCAATGATGGCAGAGTTAAATATATGGCAACACAAATAAGCAGTTAGAAGAGTGTTACCTAGATTGGACAATGTAATGGAAAATACCATGTATTCATATTTTATGCAGAAATTTTAATATCTGGGTTCATAAAATAAACTTAAAAACCAATGCATGATGCATACCGGCTATTATCTTATTTGTTTTAATCGTTGTATTAGACAAATTGTAATAACTATCTATGTGGCGGCGCACCACTGCCGCATGCAGAAGCGATGCGCACCTGACAGCCTGATAGTGCAAGACAGCACAGTGGGGCACTGTACATCCCTGACCGGCCAGACGACCGCTAACAGCTTGCCACCCCCAGGCACATTCCATTGTCCAGGCAGGACAAGGGATTACTGGGGTCGCCCAGCGAGACCGCACCTCAACCAGGAGAAGGCAGTCTCTCCCGGTACGCTGAACAGAACAGTTTGCATGCGTCCAGCCAGTGCGGTATTGTGAATGTGTAGATGTATATATTGTATATATTGTGTAAATACATGGCTCCTGTCCGGCAAACGTGGTGTACTTATTATGCCCTCACGTCCTCGCTAAGTGGTGACCCCGACGTGATCGGGCAACGCGAACGCCACGCCGCGCGTCTTTACCGCGCGAGCAGTACCAGGTCATGGCAGTGCGCGCGCACCCGAGTAGTGGAAAAACGAGCGTTCTGCTCCACACCGATATTTCGTGGCGCGCATCTGCGAGTCGTGGCGATACAAGTAGTAGGTACTACTGAGTTCCGCACCACCCAGTTCGTCTGCGCCATACTACTGCGTGTAGCAACACCTGTGTTCGTGGCGTGACCCTACCGATACTTGGACACTTCCATAGACATGAACGACACCGCACCACCTATTGTACCCATCGACCACGTCGCAGTGCGGATTTCGCCATTCTGGGCTCTAGATCCAGAGTCATGGTTTGCTCAGGTGGAAAACCAATTCGCGCTTGCCGGGATAACTGCCGACCAAACAAAATGCAGTTATGTAGCCAGAAATTAGGGCAGCAAGTTCGCCATGGAAGTGCGCGATATACTGACTAGCCCTCCAGCTGAAGGCCGATATCAGAAGCTAAAAACAGAACTAATCAAGCCTTTGAGTGCCTCTCAGGAACGAAAAACCAAACAACTGCTGGAACATCAGGAGATGGGCGACCGAAGGTCCTCGCAGTTCCTGAGGCACTTGCAGAGCCTGGCGGGGACTGCCATACCAGAAGAACTTCTCTGGTCACTATGGCTGGGCCGCTTACCAACCCCGATTCAGGCAATCCTAACTACTCAGTGTCACTCGCCCCTGGACTCATTGGCTGACCTGGCAGATGCCATTGCTGACACTAATCCGAGGCCACAGTTAGTGGAGGCTGCATCCCTAGAGGCCATGTTCGACAGGATGGCCTCACTGATCTCCACAAAAATTGGCGAAATGGCAGCGACTCTACGACAGGAAATAGCAGCCGCCACCACTCACAGCAGTCAATGTAGCAGCCGCCGGGACCACTCACCATCTGCATCGGTTCGCAGGCATTCTTGCAGCAGGAGTTCTCCAAGAGTTTGCTGGTACCATCGGTGTTTTGGAGATGCTGTGCAAAAATGTACTTCACCCTGCATCTACCCTGTGGGAAACGAACAGGGGACTCGATGGCGGCCAGCGATGTCACCCATGCACCAAGCAGCCGCCTCTTCATCACCGACAGAGTAACCAAGGTAAAGTTCTTAGTAGATACAAGTGCTGACATTTGTGTGTATCCATGTTTGCTGCTACCAAGAGGGCGTGCTAAGTCAGAATATACAATTTTTGCTGCGAATGGCTCACCTATCTCTACCTATGGTTTCGTTACATTTACCCTCAACATGGGGCTAAGGCGTGATTTGGTGTGGCGTTTTGTCGTGGCAAGTGTCACCAAGCCTATCATCGGGGCTGATTTCCTCCACCATTATGGCCCCCTGGTCGATTTCCGCAACCGGCGCCTTGTAGATAGTACCACCTCCCTATCAGCCATCTGTCATGTGACCACCTGCAATATCAGCAGCACAAAGACACTTCCTCTGTCATCACGCTACTCTGAATTGCTGGCGAAGTATGGCGACATCACTCGCTCATCTGGTACCCAACAGATTACACAACATTCCACAGTTCACCATATTCACACCACTGCCGGGCAGCCAGTACACAGCAAGCCACGCCGGTTGGCACCAGACAAGTTGCTGATAGCGAAGCAGGAATTCACAGCTCTACTTAAGCTTGGGTTAGCCCGTCCTTCAAACAGGTCCTGGTCTTCCCCACTCCACATGGTACCCAAGAAAGGAGATGTGTGGAGACCTTGTGGAGATTACAGGATGCTTAATGCTCGCATAATTCCTGACATATACCCAGTTCCGTACATCCAGGATTTTTCACACACCCTACATGGCAAGATCATTTTCTCCACAATTGACCTCGTCAGGGCTTATAACCAGGTTCCAGTTGCCCAAGCAGATATTCCAAAAACAGCCATCACCGTGCCTTTCGGGTTGTACGAGTTCACATTCATGTCCTTTGGCCTCCGCAATGCTGCACAAACATTCCAAAGATTTTTTGATGAGGTTCTCTGTGATCTGGAATTTTGTGTCTCATACATTGACGACATATTGGTTGCATCGAGCAGTGAGACAGAGCATGTGCAGCATCTAGAAGAGCTTTTCAGCCACCTCAAAGCTAATGGGCTCCTAATCAACCCAGCCAAATGTGTCTTTGGGGAACCACAAGTAACTTTCTTAGGGCACAGCATTTCTGTGGAAGGAACTAAGCCATTGTCGGAGAAAGTAGATGTGGTCCTCTCATACAATAAGCCACGGACTGCCAAAGAACTGCGCCGGTTCACTGGGATGCTCAACTTTTACAGACCTTTCATCCCCAAGGCAGCAGAGACACAAGCCCCCTTGCATGATATGATTAAGGGGAATATGAAAGGTAAGGACCCACTTACATGGACACCGGAGAGTGAGAAGGCATTTAAAAACTGCAAAACTGCTTTCGCACAAGCTACCTTGCTGGCTCATCCAATCCCAACAGCTCCACTAGCACTCATGACAGATGCCTCGGACTTCGCAGTTGGGGCTGTGCTCCAGCAACAGGTGGAAGGATCGTGGCAGCCCTTGGCATTTTTCTCAAGGAAAATCAACACTGCTCAGCAGAAGTACAGTGCTTATGAACGCGAACTCCTCGCCATATATTTGGGAATCCATCAGTTTCGCCATATGGTAGAGGGGAGGGAGTTCACTGTATTCACCGACCACAAACCTCTCATTTTTGCGTTCGACCAAAACCTGGAAAAATGATCACCTGTCGTTCAAGGCAGCTGGATTTCATCATTCAGTTCACGACAAGCATTCAGCACATCTCAGGTGCTGACAACATAGTTTCAGACACCCTCTCCCGAGTGAATGCTGTGGCCGATACCATGGACTACCAAGCTCTAGCTATGTCACAGCTGGAAGATGAAGAGTTAAAAAAATAATTGCAGCAGGATTCTGGCCTACAGCTGAGGAAGTTTACCATGCCAGACATACAACTCGATCTCTACTGTGATGTCTCTACTCCGACAGCAAGGACTTTTATCACAGCACCATTCTGTCGTACAGCTTTCAACACTGTGCATAACCTCGCTCACCCAGGTATCAGGACATCGGTCAAGCTAGTCACGCAGAGATTTGTGTGGCCTTCCATCAGGTCAGACTGACATAAGTGGGCACAGGCATGTATTTCCTGTCAGCGTTCGAAAATTTCACGTCATGTCTCCTCCCCAACTGGTGCCTCCTTACCTCCCTCATCAAGATTTGACCATGTACATATCGATCTGGTGGGGCCTTTGCCAGTGTCCCAAGGCTTCCGGTTCTGTTTGACTGTCATCGACCGCTTCACTAGGTGGCCAGAAGCAATCCTGGTGGAGAACATTGAGGCCACCACCATTGCTCGGGCTCTGTACACTGCATGGATCGCACGCTTCGGCACCCCCCTTGAGATCACTACTGACCAAGGGAGACAGTTCGAGTCTGCATTCTTCAGGGACCTCTGTAACCTGACAGGTACAACGCGGTTTTGAACAACAGCACTTCATACACAAGCCAATGGTAGGGTGGAAAGAATGCACCGGCAACCCAAGGCTGCCATACGTTGCCACGACACAGAGCACTGAGTGGACATATTGCCTACCATACTTCTGGGTATACGAGCAGCCTGGCGTGAGGACCTCCATGCTTCAACAGCTGAGTTGGTATATGGGCAACCTCTTCGTCTCCCTGGTGAGCTGTTGGTGGCCCATCCACATTCCCAACTCGCAGACACAGCAGGACTTGTAAGGGAGCTCCGGCAACATTTCAGCACACTCCGACCTGTAGGGGGCACACACCATGGCGGAACCAAGACATTTGTTTTTAACGACCTCGCCACAGCAACAAAAGTCTTCGTCCGCCGTGAAGGGTTCAATAAATCTCTCGAGGCCCCGTACGAAGGCCCATTTCCAGTGCTCAGCCGTACACCAAAGACTGCAACACTCCAAATGCATTGTCGGCAAGTTACAGTTTCCATCGACCGCCTTTAACCAACATACACCCTTGCCAACCAACCACCTGACAGCATCGCCAACCCCATCCCTAGACCGGACTCAGCAGTACCATGCCATTCACAAGGCTCATACAGGGCATCTTCACACACCTCTCCTACAGTGACGAGATCTGGTCGCCGCATCCGCTTTCCTGACCACCTTCAAGGCGGTTTTTCGTGATGCTGGATGCATCACTGGCAGGGGGGTGCTGTGGCGGCGCACCACTGCCGTATGCAGAAGCGATGCGCACCTGGCAGCCTGTCAGTGCAAGACAGCACAGTGGGGCGCTGTACATACCTGACCGGCCAGACGACCACTAACAGCTTGCTACCCCCAGGCACATTCCATTGTCCAGCTTGCTACCCCCAGGCACATTCCATTGTCCAGGGTGGACAAGGGTTTACTGGGGTCGCCCAGCGAGACCGCACCTCAACTAGGAGAAGGAAGTCCCTCCGCACCTCAACTAGGAGAAGGCAGTCTCTCCCGGTACGCTGAACAGAACAGTTTGCATGCGTCCAGCCAGTGCGGTATTGTGAATGTGTAGATATATATATTGTATATATTGTGTAAATACATGGTTCGTGTCCGGCAAACGTGGTGTACTTATTATGCACTCACGTCCTCACTAAAATTTATTTTTAAAATATTATAATAAACCATATTTAATATAATAAATATGGTCAACTATGCTTACAAAATTAAACGTGATAGATCATATCTGCTAACGTAATTTTTAGTTTAGTACACCCAGTACAGTATTCATAGTAAATTTTCTTTAAAATTATCATATTGGTGCGCCAAAAAATTCGATATATCGATAAATATGTTTGTGAAACATTTGATAGTTAGGTATAGTGTGTACTCAAAATTAAAATATGACTAAGGGTAAGTCTTCATTTGCATGTCCTTTACAACTGTCGGTACAGCTCTGCCACGCGATGCTAGTGCTTTCTGCTAGGCAGAGTGTGAAACATAAATTGTCGATGATACTAGTGGCATCTAGCAGGGAGTGTGCGAATTAAAGGTGACTACAGTGTCATCTACTTGACAATGATAGAAAAAAAACAATATATACTTTGTTGGTTGCCGAACAACAGTTTTAAACTAATGAAATGCATTAAAATATTTCTGCGGAAACAAATTATAACTGATTTAAACAAGTTTGCGAATAATCCAGAACTATGGCTAAAAACTGAAAGAGTTCATGTTTAGTCATACCAACTTATTCTGATGACTTTATATGTGTTAGCATTTCAAAATTTCATAGTCACATGACAAACAGTTTAGAAATAATCGAGAAGTATGATTTAAAAAATTTACAACGCATGTATGTAGTCATACCAACCTATTCTGGGTGTAAATAATTGTCAGAATTTTGAATTTCATAGACATGTGCTTGCAAACTGACGGAGTGCGTATTTAGGTATACCAACTTATCCTGGGATTTAATATGCGTTTATATATTAAATTTCATAGAAATATGACAAAAAGTTTGGAAATAATCAAGAACTATGCTTAAAAACAGACAGAGCTCATGTTTTGCCATTACCAACACATTCTAGGACTTAATATGTGTTCGTATTTTGAATTTCGCAGATATATGACGTATAGTTAGGAGATATTCGAGAACTATGCTTAAAATACTGGTTAAGCATGTATCTAGTCATTCCAACTTAACCTGAGTCTAAACATGTGTCAGCATTTTGAATTTTATAGACATATGCCAAATAGTTTGGGAATAAACGAAAACTATGCTTAAAAATCTTACTAAATGTGTATCCAGTCCCTCCAACTTATTCTGGATCTAAATAAGTGTCAGCATTTTGAATTTCATAGACATATGACAAACAGTTTAAGAATAATCGAGAAATATGCTTAAAAACTGACAGAGTGCATGTTTAGTCATTGCCAACTTATTCTGGGACTTAATATGCATTTGTGTTTTGAGTTTAATAGACATATGACAAATAGTTTGGAAATAATAGAGAACTATGCTTAAAAAACTGACTAAGCGTGTATCTAGTCATTCCAACTTATTTTGTGTCTAAATAACTGCCAGTGTTTTGAATTTTTTAGAGGTATATCAAATTGTTTGGGAATAATCGAGAACTGTGCTTTAAAACTAACTAAGCATGTATCTAGTCATTCCAACTTATTCTGCATCTAAATAAGTGTCAGTGTTTTAAAATTCATAGACATATGACAAATAGTTTGGGAATATTCGAGAACTATGCCAAAAACTGACAGAGCACACATTTACTCATTCCAACTCATTATGGGTCTTAATGTATGTTTAAGTTTTGAATTTCAGAGACATAAGACAAACAGTTTGGGAATAATCGAGAACTATGCTTAATAAACTTACTAAGCATGTACCTAGTCATTCCAACTTATTCTGGGTGTAAATAACTGCCTGTGTTTTGAATTTCATAGGCATATGTCAAATAGTTTGGGAATAATCGAGAACTATGCTTAAAAACTAGCAGAAAATATAAACATCCTTAAAAACTTCGAAACGGACAAAATAAAATATTACGTGCATGCGTGCAGGAATATATATTATTATTAAAACTTACTATGTATAACTGAACTTTAGGAAAATATTTACACAAAAATTGTATTGAGACATCTATGCATTAAAAATTTCTGTATAAAATTTTATTAGTAAATATATGATACAAGAAATAATTTATATAAAATATAATATAAAAATAAAGTTAGGCCTATATAAAATCATACTGGTATATTAAATTAAGTCAACATTTATCGCTTTACATTGTAAATTGCTAGCTCAGCACTGTAGATTGAATCTCTGCAAAAACGGCTCAACTGCGCAGAGAAAAATGCGTCACTGAGCCATTTTGCGGAGTTCGAGCTACGTATTGTGAATCAGGGTTTCTGACATTGTTTTTTTTTTTGGGATGACAATGATAATTCGAGGGAAAAAAGGAAAATTTTTAGGTAAAAACGGGAAATTTTCAGGGAAAAAGGGAAATTTTAGGGAAAAAAGGGAAATTTTGGGGAAAAAGGGAAAAATGGCTGAAACAAGATTGCTGCAAAAACAAAATCGTGGAATCCAAGATGGCCGACAACAGATCCACATGATCCACAGCCAGGAGCCGTTTTAAGCAGAACATACCAAATCTATCTACTCATAGTGTTTATGGAGTCATTTAATTCGATTTTCGGCTTAAGTCGAATTTCGCAACAAAGCAATATTTTGTATACTCGACTACAGCCACCTGGCTGCAGGATAATTTTTTTTTATAAAATCAAATTCTTTATACAAATAATTTTGTAATAAATCATAACACCTTGTGGAGAAAAGGGCCACAAGTGGAAACATATTGTGAATTCAAAAATAACGCAGCATTGTTTATATACTGCTACTTGTGCTATGTATAATATTGGGGGCAGGGTGTAATTTTCTGCACTGGTAGTGCTGTAATACAAACATACATTTTAAATTCTTTATAACCATATCTTAAAGACGACCATTTTAATTTAATATGTATTTATTTAAAACGTTCATAGTTCTGTACAGTCAGAAATCAAAACGTTTAGTTTGGTGACTCAACAACCTACAGAAATATATTTGTAACATAGTTTATATTACTGTTTTTCGATCCTAAAAACGACTAGTGTTCTTTCCCTAAAACTCGAAAAAATTCCAGTGATAAAGAAAACAAGAATGATTGTGAGTTCAGAAGGTAGACAAAACCAATGGACACACGTCGATCTAAAGAAGACTGCATTGCCGTCGCTTTGACATATCGTTTTCGGGAGAAAATAGAAACAATTTATAATTTCAGTAAACAACTTTGCCGTAATTCTTTACAATATTTCCGCTATATGTTAAATTTTTTTTAGTACTAATTACACTCAAGATGAAGGAGATAACATTCACGCCCCCACTGAAAAACAAAAGGAACAAGTGTTTAAGGCATGAGCCAAAATATGTTCCCACACAGTAATTAAAGCCCAGTTCACACCGAAAAAAAAAACAGTATGAATGTTAATTATAAAATGTTAGTTACAATAATGTTATCAACAAGTTATAAGCTATAGTACACTAGTTTATAGCGATGTTGATAGAAAATGTGTTATTAAGGCCTAGTTTACACAAACAATAACATTGTTAATAACATGTTTTTCAACAAAGTTTTTGACAATGTTGTAAAAATGCTTGAAAATTGTTGACATAATGTTACTAACGTTGTTATTAACATTGTTTATGTTTCGATACGAATATTTTGTTGAAAACATTTGCGAGCAACTGAAGTTACGTATTTTAGAAACATGTTTATATTTTCCCGACCCATTCTATGGCGGTCTAGATCAAAGGATGTTTGGTAAAAAATGTTACTAGCAATGTTATCAACAATCATGTAGGAATTATTGTCATCAACATTGTTATTAACTTTCGTTCATAATTCTTACAACTTTGTTAGTAACTTTGGTGTTTTCAGCAATGTTAATCACACATTTGCTATCAAGATTGCTATAAAATAGTGTAGAATTTGTTGATAACATTAACTTATATTTCGTCACTTACATTGTTACTGTTACTTTTTTGGTGCAAACTGGGCTTAAGAATGATGAACGGGAGTTAACAGCAATCTTGATGACAAAAATGCCTACATCATTGCTGATAAAATTGCTAGTAACATTTGTTATTTACATCTTTTTATCTATACCACCTTAGAATGAGACAGGAAAATAATGTTATCAACAATGTTGGTGCCAAAGTTATTAACATTTTTCTAAAATGCATTACTTTTGCTGTTAGCAAATGTTTTCAACATTAAAGTTATTAACATTTATTTATAAATGTAAACAAAGTTAATAACAGAATGTGGGCAACAATGTTGACAACACGATGTCAACAATTTTAATGCATTTTTACAACATTACTAATAACTTTGTTGAAAACATGTGTTACTAACAATGTTATCGTTTGAGTAAACTAGGCTTTACACTCGTACAGTCTGTAATGAAAAGTAGATCGCAATTTGAAATCTATGAACTGGACACAGAGGATATGCAGGTTACGTCCTTTGGATCGAAATTAAACATAAATGAAAACGGTGAAAATGTATCGTGAAATAAAACAAAATAAATTAACGGTAATAAGGAAGAAAGAACCTTAAGAAGGTAAGTACAAATTAAGTTATGAGGCTAATGAGCAAACAAATCATCTATTATGTCGCCAAAAAATTAGGAAACGCCTAGGGATTCATGAAGTTATTCTGGCGTACACCCAGGCCACAGGAATCAGTGATACAAAAGAAGATATCTCTTCTCCTGTATAAAATGAAGAATGTTAATCCGCAATACTGTGCTTTCCTTAAAATCATTCGTGCCACTGCTGACTTTCAGAAAGGAAGTGAAAATAAAGTACTTTAAAACATTGCTTCGAAAGAGTCAATGTTTTCAATATTTATTCATGAATTTAAAAGAATATTTAGTGTATGGAATGTATTTAGACTAAAATACGAAGCCGAATATTTTTTTGATTAAATAAGTTATTATTGATTTATATTTCGGTTGAATAATCACCATTTTTTGTTAATTTTGACGAAATATAAACATTTATCGTGAAATACACTTGGTCATGATGACACAAGTGCAAAAAAAGTTATTATTAGACTACCAAATATGTGCAATATTATGGTATATTTTAAGAACATATCAATTTGTTTCTATCCTAAAGATGTATATCCACTACATTTCATTTCCATAGTTTTTGACATATAAATGTAAATATCTGAGAACTACTAGTTTCGCACTCGTGGCTGTATTATTACCAAGTGCGATATCTTTAATTTTTTTTAACAAGCTTATATTTTTGTCTTAAAAGTGTGTGCGGATGTATGTATGTAATTAAGTAATTCAATTAAATTTGGACTCTCCCTCAGACTCCCAAATAATTTCATGTTTTATCCATGTTTTAAGAATAAATGACAAAACAGTAATTTCATAGCCATGACATGGTATTCTCAACAGTTATAAAAAAATTTACATCCAGAAGAGACAGAAGAATTGGTAAAAAAATATTGTCTTCAAACAAACCATTTTGAAACACATCATTACTTAAATTAGCCATCTTGTATTAAGACTAAAAAATTAAATATAAATTTTAGTTTTAAAATTTTTAAAAAATATGCCTTTGTAGCAATATGAACTAAAATGTTGAAACATTTAATACAAAGATTTTGTTCAACAGCGATATAATGTCCCACACTTCAGTATGACTTAGTTTTTTAGTAAGATTTAAATCAAAGTAAAGATAGTGATAAGAAAATCAACTTTAACCTAAGAAAATCGTAGTGTGCTGTCTACGTACTTCTCATAATGACACTACCTAACGAATAGCTAGCAATAAAATGTTTAAGACAACTGTTATCAAGCACCCCACTTTGTTTTACATTTAAGTTATTTTTGGTAAATTATTTTGTTCTTATTTTACTAAAAAATTAAGTTATTTAAAATTGTGAGACATCCTGTCGCTATTGAACAAAATCTTTACATGTAAATAATATTTTGAACGTTTTAGTTTATGTTGCTGCCAGAACGTGTGTTTGTAGTTATTTTAAACTATTATTTACCTTCGCATTATTTTGGATAAAAATCTGGTGACTTTACATACTCAACTATCCTAAAACGTTTCATGATAAGCAAAGCTCTTAAACACTTCATTCTTAAAGAGTTTAACTTAACGGAAAAGTACCTAACTTAATCCCCCATGAACACCATTTCAGGCCAATAGATAGAGTTTCTCGCAAAGAGATTCATCCGTCGAATTGTTCAAATGCAGACAAATAAATAACAATTAAAAATAGAATGAAACAGAATTTCCGTAAAAAATTAAAAATAAACATTTAAAAATTACGAAATCTTTTTGACTTCATCATCAACTTTAAGCACTTCCTCGCTATAAAATGAGATTAATAATGGTGAGAGTATCCAAAATAAAGTATGTTGGATAGCTAACACGTGTGACATTATTTTCACGGTAGCAAATTAACGTTTAATTTCAGTAACGGATAATAATAGCCAAAAATTAAAATGTAATTGATAGCTCATGTTGAAAACATTAGAAATTAAGATGCAGCGATCTCAATTTCATACATAAAATTTTGAGTGGCAGTTGTAGGGCAAAACAATCAATCCATAGGCCTACATAAGAGTTAGTGCGAAAATTTTACGAGAAATCACCAAGATAATTATTGTTTAAGGATTGTTATTTAATTATTTCATTTTCAATCACAGACTTAACATATTGTCTCATAGCGTTAGTTAAGTAACGAAATATTCCACCTCTTCCCAAATCTTTGGCTATAATATTCACTTCATTTCATATTTCTAACCCATATTTCTGCTTAAGAAATATAATAACAAATATATTGTAAAAGAAAATAACAGTGTGAGACTAAATGTTTATTTGAACAGTGTACTAGAAAAATAGACTTTGCGTTGCGCTTGTTAGTTCAGTGTACGCACGTCGTCATAGCAACTGTGAAGCCGCGGCGTTGAAATTTATAATTCATTAAAGGCAAGCACACAACCCTGGAAGGAGAGGCAGGACACGCGCATGCGGCGTGAAGAAACAATATCGTAGAGTTCACAATACCGCGTGTTACAACTGCAGTGCATTTGTATTCAGACGTTGCGTACATTGCTCTGACAGCAATAGCTTACTGTGTTTTGCTACATTCAGGTTCTTAATTGTTTTGTTTTTTATGACAATTTTTAAGGCAATTTATATTCAAGAATACTAATTTTCGTAGCTTACTCGGACTGCTATGTTTAACGACAGGTGGGTGTATATTAGTAACGAAGTTTTTAAAATGCAATATTATAAAATGCTAAGTTTTCTTGGTTTTGTTACTTTAGTATTTATGCCTAGCAATTTTAACCAACTTATGTAGATAAATTATGACACTGTTTTGTGAAAACCTTACGTCAACTTTGTATCGGAAGGTTATGCGCCTGTCATGCACCTTAAAAAACTTGAATCAAATTTTGTAAAACTTTATCGTACTTAGATTTGTTCGTAATACTTTATGTAAATACACTGCTTTAAGAGTAATGTATAGTTCAGTAATTTGCAACGTTAGATGAGTATAAACTTTAATCAAGTTTAACCAAAAATAACATAAGCCAACTTAAAATTCTTAACTATTTATTTTTTATGTGTGAACTACAGAAACTTCAAACAAAAATTACTTAAGCTGAAAATTCACTTTTCTAAGTTTAACGTATAACTAATACGGAACCTAGTGAAAGTGTATTTAATATTTGCATTATAGTTACTGTTTTTCAGTCCATAAGATTTTTTTTTAGTACCAATGATTAAATTAGTCTAGGATAGATAAATCATTACTAACGGAGTTATTATTTTCTTATTTATTACTTAATTAATAAAGTAATGTGCATTTCCCCAAGTGCACACAGACTTGTAGTTTTGAGGAACTGCATATTTTTTGTTTCATTGTTTTATTTCTAGTTGAAAATATTTGTTATATATATATATATATATATATATATATATATATATATATATATAAACACAATTTTTT
>PNEQ01124119.1:0-27798 GCA_003012365.1 Medauroidea extradentata | reverse complement strand
GTGGTAAGGCGGAAACCTTACCGCTGTACCAAACACACACACAAAAAAAGATTAGACTATTCGCCTCCTACCAAGGCGGTCCGGATTCGATTCCCGGTGGGGTCTGTCCCAGAATTTTTGTATGTATGAATCATGCCGGGCGATGCCGTTGTTCGGCATGTTTTCTTGGAAATCTCCCATCCCCTCTTTTCATTCAAGCGCCACTCCATACTTACCTCATGTCACATATCACCAGCTCTAAAGACTTCGATGTTAAGCGCTGACCAAAAGCTTACACTCAAATTATATCTATTCATAGAGGATCTCATTCATTTCGGCGAAGTGTAAACGCATTCGAAAATACACTTAGCTTTAATTAATAAAGTTCTCAAATGGTGACGAAGCCGCTAAAAAATGTGGTTATGTTGCTATTAAATCGTTTGATGTCAAAATTTTTATCAGCCTACTTTCTGAAGGAAAAAGTGAACTTATGAGATAACATTCTCGTGGACCGAATTTCATCAATCTTGTTACACATACATTATTCTACTCTATTTTATTCTACGCTGTATTCAACTCAGTAAATTTAATTTTGATTATGCTTAATTCATGTTTTCAGAAAGGTTGCACTTTTCATAATTATTACATAATGTGACATTTCAGAGGAAATACTATCCGAATTTTATCCAAATCGGTACACATCTACAAATTAGTCAGGAGATTCGACTTTCATATATTTTGTTCCATTACATGTTTATGTTTTTAGAATGCAGATGGTTTGAACACATTTAGATCCAACTAGATCTAAGGAACAATTATTTTAATTAAGAATTTCATAAAACTTGGCACTCATAACCTACTTAGTAAGATGACTTGACTGTTAAGTATTTTGTTCATCCAGTGTTCATATTTTGAAGTGATGGTCATTTCAACATTTTTTGAACACACGAAAAATTTGTAAAACAATTTTTCAGAATTCCATCAATCTTTGTAGACATAGTAGGTTGACTTGACGTTATTATTTGTTGTTCTTATTCATACCGCGTTATTATTTTAGGAGACGTTCATTTAAATATATTTTATCGAGACAAGAGCTATTAGGAAACATTATTCTGAGTTTCATTATACTCAGTACAAATAAAGTACTTAGTAATGTGACATGAATTTTATGTATTTAGTTTATGACGTGTTCATGTTATCGTAATGATAACGATTTACTTTTTTACTAAGAAATATGGATTCCATTTTTCAGAATTTCGTTAAACTCGGTTCACATATTGTAAAGTGAAGTGACTTTAATGCATTTTGATCGTGCTGTGTTTCATACTTGGATGCTATTAAATTTTTTTTTGGTCACACAATCTCTCTAAGGAACCAAATTTTTAGAATTTGTTAAAACTCGTTACACATAGCACGTATGATACTTAGAAAAAGTATACATTTTGTGGTTTGCTCACGCTATGTTCATTAAATAAAAATTGTGTATATTCCAATATTTTTCAACCACTCAAGATATCTGAAGAACGACTTTTCAGAATTTCATCAAACTCGGTAGGCATGTAATACTGCCTAACGTTCATACTAAGTAGGTACATGTTTACATAGCGGCAGCCAATTGAACATTTACTGATCGCGTGAGATATCTAAATGTACAAGTGATCAACATTTAATTTAACTTGATATACGTGTAGTACAATAATTCAGTTTTAAGTATTTTGTTCATGAAGCGTTAAGTTGTTAAAAATTGTGTCTCTTTGAAATTTTCTTGATCACATAAAATGTCTGAGAACCACTTCCCGAATTTTCTTCAGACTCGGTACACAATTGTTGCTGTTCCATTTAGAGTTAAGTTATGCACATCCCCCACTTACGAAGAATTCAGAACATGCATATACAATTTTTGAGACATGTATTTAAAGAACTGCATGACCGATAGAAATAAATTTAAAAATTAAGACACTCTATTACTACTAGTTTGAATTAAATTATCTTTAATTTTGTAGGGTCGCATAGCTAAAATACAGATATTGAATTATTAGTATACAGATATTATCAGATACTTCTAAACGTACACGACTGATTTTCATGTTTAAGGCTCATTTGTGCCTACTATGAGGAAAGGAGGCTCAGTAGATTTAATGGTAACTTTTTGTTGATATAAATTAAATTTTTAATTGATGTTTCTTAAATTTTGCTCAATGTGTTGAAAAGAAATTACACATTTTAATATTTCTATTTGTTATCTATTAATAGTAGCTTTTTATCACTTAACTTTGAATGAGTTAAAAATAATAATTAAACCATGAAACGTATGAAAAAATTATCCTAATAAAGTATTAGCTAATATATGACCGTGAAGTTATGAACGCTAAGCAAGATACTGATTAAAAACATGTATTATTCTCACACATACTTTTTTCTGAGGTTAAAGAGCTGGAGAAGAGTAGGTTTTGGGTACGGTCACAGCTTCCTTGTTCAAAAATGTTGCTTTTACAGTTACATACTACGTTTAGGGTAAAACTTTAATCCAGAGTGAAACTGGAGCCCTGCGCGTTTTCTTTTCAGTTCAGTCTGTGTTTACTGTAAAATGTCTATCCGGATTCTTCACTCCAGTCCACCTCAACAAGTGGAGTGGATTATCTCGCTTCATTCCTACTTCAGTCCATGTTGTCCAATGTTGGATGCAACATTTGATCGCAGGTGGATTGTCGGGTCCTGTTGCGTGTGCTACACGTTCACCGAACCTGGAACCAATAGACTTTTATTTTTGGGGACATGTAAAGAGTCTTGTCTATATACAGCTCCAATAGAAGCATCTGAAACGGTTCGTGGTCAACCAGGCATTTTTAGACATGTTCGCAGATCCATGATGTGACGTGTTCGTGTATGTGTAGATGCACGGGGTCGTCATTTCGAACATTTCGTATAATGTTTGTCTACATCATTTAGCAGCATTGTATCACACATTATTAGCTATGTTACATGTCACAGAATGGCCAAGGAATAAACATGTAACCTTATTGATGTAATGTCTTACATTAGTTGCTAACCTTTTCGAGCTACCCCCATGAGTGCAGGGCAAGTAAAAAGAAGTCTTCTTGTATGTGCTTCTCATGGATTACCACATACGTCAATGCTGATGGACTACCGATACATTAAGCAACATAAGCTTTACAACACTTACTTGTCCAAAATAAGGTATTATTTAGTGTTCCACGTCACACAGTCTGTACACGTGTCCATTACACAAACCATATGAAAATTACGTACTATGTAAAATTACAGCGACACTCCATTCGTAAATTTAAAAACAAAGAAGTGCATAATGTCATTAGGTTTTTCTTTGCCGATATGAAACTGTGCCATACATGACCAACAAAATGTAATGCCTTAAGTTTTTACACTAGAATTAATACTCTATGATAGTAAATTATACTTGATGGTATCTACAGAATCATAACTTTTTTGAACAAAAACACATTCATTTTTCTTTCTCGAATACGGTGTCATGTACAGCAAAACACAAGATGGCTTTCTGGTAAACTTGTACAGTAGGTTACATTTTGTGGAATGAAACACAACATTTGGATATTTGTGTTTCAAATGTTTCAGTGAGGTTTCTACCTGTCCCTTTTCGTGTGATGGGTTTCCATCAAAACCCATCAATGTTTATTTTTGCACATAGTCATTTACGAATGCTCCTAAGTTCTGTGCTTTACACCTAAGATACATAGCAAACAGCATCGGAAATTATGCGTTAATTTGTATTTTGTTGTGTTCCTTGAGTTCTCGATGGTGCAAAATCAAAGCTACCTGCATGTTTCTAACACACGATACCATAATTAATCATATGTTTATGGAACCCTATCGTTATAGCTTCATTTGTGATTTAAAATAAAACGATGAGTCCTAGACTACCGCAACAAGAGGACCTTTTTTGTTCGACAGGTACCATTACTCAATAAATCATCTTCAGATGTTCGAAAATCTTGACGTTATAAGAGTTGTATGCAATCAGAGGGCAGCCACCTCTGCTGTTTTCATAAGGGTTAAAGGTATCAACCATCATTTGATATTGGTTTGCAGATACTATTAGCATTAAGCAATGCTGAAAAATTGTGTACGTATATGTCAATTAGTTTCCGGTATTTTGGGAAAATACTGTTTAAAATTATATTTTCAGAGGTCCATATCTCCTTGCTAATACGATTAGTTGAAAAATGCAAAATATGTCTTCGTCATAGTTTTTCATGAGGAACACGCATGCGGAGTATATATATATATATATATATATATATATATATATATATATAAATCAAAACATACCTCTTGCCACATTACACTTGTTTATTTTACGTATATGCATTTATATGTAGAGGGGTACAAATTATATTTTGTAACCCACTATTAAACTTGGGTGGGGGGTACATTGTAACCCTCTACCCCCTGTTCTACCGACCACTGTTTACTATTGACACCACCATGCATGGTAGTACGCAAAATACATGTTGTGGCAAACAGAAACATTCTTTTAAATTTTAACTGTAACCCGAGGACACTTGATAATCAAAATCAGTATAACACATATCTACAAATATGTCAAATAATTGTTTTTTATGCGGAATTTCGTTTTGTGCGACGTCATTGGTTGGTGGATTACTCTCATTTTTATCCCCCTGAAGGGCCGCGGTTGGCGCATTGGTTAGAGAATTCGTCTGCTACCAAAGCGAAATGTGTTCAATTCCCCGTGGTGTCGGTCTCCGTATTTTCGCAAGTGGTAGTCGTGACGGACGATACCGATGGTCACCATGTTTTATCGGTGATCTCTCGTTTACCCCGCCCCTTTATTCCGTCGCAGCTCCTACTCACCTCATGCCACACCTTACCAGCGCTAAATATCTAGATGTTTAGTGCTGGCCAAAATTCTCTTCACTCACATCTTCCTACTGAATGTGATCTAAGAGGCTGAATAGTTTTGACACGTGTTGTGTTCAATAATCAGGTTTGAAGCTATAGTGGATTACCAAACAGTCTTAAGTGTTTGATGACAAAGAATGAAAATTAAATGGATACCTGCGGAGTGCTGTATTTGATTACGGGACAGTGATCAAGAAACAACATCGCAAAAGGATTTTTTTAAATGAGTGAAACTATAAATACATTTTTGTTATTAATAGGCATGCACTGGAATGGACTGATTTTATTTTTGTAATGAGGTAGGTCGACCTAGTTTTTGCTAGTTTTGTATATACTTGCATTGAAACAAGCAGGTTAGTTAGGTTGGACTAGGTTTAGGTTCGCTATAGTTTAGATAGGAAAGTTATATTACCATATTTGAAGTGCTCTGCCATGACGGGCTTTAGAAATGAAAATTATTTTTTCCCCTTCATTATTATTTCGGAGCTCTTCGGCCAGTTGGCGGTACAAAGTGATGTAAATTATCACTTTCCAGTAAGCCAGCGCCGGCTGGGAGAGAGGAGGCTTAGGAAGAGGGCTGGTGGCAATGACAATGCGCGCATGACCTAACACACAGCTAGTCTCGTAACTACATTACGCAATAAATATGCTCTGCTTCTGTATTACCTTCAAGAATGTGACACCTACAGGGTGCAATTTAGAGCATGGATCTAAGGTATTTCTCTGCCGAATTTCAACGAATAGGATTGCAGAGTTTACCTGAATTTATACGTTACATTACTTACATATAATTAAATTAATACTATATATACAAATAAATATATGTACACAGTCTCATGCATCTACTTTATTCAAACTCAACATGTCTTTGTTATGTTTTTTGAGAGTTAGCAGTGAATAATCAATATATATATATATATATATATATATATATATATATATATACACACATATACATTTATTGTTTTCGTTTTTTAAGGCAAAGAAATATCCAGCATGATCAACGAAGCTTATGAGCAAACTGAAAACTCACCTCAGACGTCAGACGCAAGACCAATCACTAACAACAGTACAAACGACGAGAATGACTTACGTCTTGCAGCGGGTAGAATTTCACGGACTAGTAAAGACGATCATACTTATGTGGTAAGTAATATGGAAATTATTTCTAAATAGTTTGGTAAATAACGTAAATTATTACATGTTTATCACTACAAATATTCGTTTAAACATTGCATGTGTCATAACAAAAGCGAAAAAAGTAAATGCTTATTTTTGTAAAGGACAACTATTGAGTACTCACGATCGCAATCTTTTCTTTAAGTATCGGTATTTAAGAAAAAGTATGTTATTACCTGGCGGTAAGAAAACGTACTCGATTATTTTTATAGAGTGTTTTGTAAAACTTAATTTTCAATGTGTTTAATAACAAGTTTTCTCGTAAATTAAATTCAAGATGTAAATGCTTGCGCACTCAACATTAATAAGACCAGTTTGGCCAATTATGTTATGTTTATAATTTGTTCATACACTTAACAATTGATCATCCAGATATGTTGTACATGATTTTTCATAAGCTAAAATGGCATATGTAAATGTAGCTCTGAAAAATTTAAGTAACATTTAATGTTTCACATTATTTGCTTAGTATATTACTAAATAAGCCACTGTTAGTATCTAACATACACTATTCGGCTCTTATAATTGTGCTTTAATGTCTTTTACTCAAGCGTAAAACGTTTGCAATGTGTTGTAAAACTATTATTTTAGTAGGTTTACATATTATTTATAGTTGTTGGGTGGCTGTAGCCAGAGATGGGCACTCTATACTGAAACTATTTAAGTGGTTAAGTTAAGGGTGAGGGTTACGGTTAAATGAAATATATAATAATATAATTACGGTGGCTTTACTCTACATAAGTTAGTTACAAATACTACACGGTTGTACTACATAATTTAGGTTGGAGGGGAGCGGCTGTTTAACTAATTACTTGTTCTACTCTATGATGGGTGACCCTTTGGACACCTTAGACCTCACCGTTAGCATGATGCCGGAGGCTGATGATGATTGTGTCGGCTATCGACGGACGGCGGCACGTCGTGGGTCTCGAACCAGGACCATCCTGGCGAGGTGGTGACGGCTGGAAGGCTTGAAGGAGACAGACCCCGATTCCCCCGATACATTGCGTTATGTCGACACACTTCAGTGCAGGTGGGGAGAATCGCTGAGGCCCTTGTCTTGTGCAACTACTGACCTGATTGCACTGCCGTCGTCGCTAGCCCGTCCTCCAGGCGAGGCTCTTCGTAATCATAACAAATGTCGTATCGCATTAATTTGAACTTCACAATGCATGATTTACTCCATTCGGTAAACCACTTCCATGTATGGCTTGTGTAGTGACCTACTCACAGTCGCACGTTAGACTGACAAAGTTACTGTGATCAAACAGTAGCACATAATACAAGCGACGTCTCTTTTTACCTTCTCTGCTGTCGCATCTCTACGCAATCTCGGTATTACAATCTGGCATTATATTTTGCAGGGCGTAGATTTTACTACGTGAATGTGGTTCACCAAATAGTTTTATTATTTTCAAAGAAAATGTTTGTTTGCATTACCGTTACTGATCGTTCACTATTTAAGATAACGTACGAATACGTGAAATATAACCATGATCGTGGATGGGTAATTACATTTTTTATTCTTATTTAACCCATATGAATAAAAATCTACTATGAAGATACTGAAAGTTTCCGCTGTTAAGCTCCCTCGTAATGACGTAAAGAATAGCTAAATATTTGAACATGGAACTAACGAATACAAAAATATAAGAGTATGCGTGGGTGGAGAACTGCATTAAAGAGCAAACACTGTAAGTATTATGGATCTTACTAAAGTTTTGACGCTGTTTAGTAAAAGTATTTAAAAATACACAAACAAATAATGCTTGACCTATTATTTTCTCTGATTTTACTAAAACAAATTTTAAATCAGTACTTTTTATTAGTTACGTGATTCTCAAAAGCAGGGAATTTTAATGGACACGCTTAAAACGAATGAAAATTATGTTTTTTAATGGAGGTATTTAAAAGAGATTGAATAATTTAAATAACTCAAACGTTATTATTCAAAGTGATTTAAAAGAAATAGTGGTGAAATTATAAACAAATATTTTGGGGGTTGGGGCCCTTATATGATTTTATGAATTGTAAAAACTACCAGCTATCTCAGAAGTGTGGCTGCTTACTAACACAGAACATTAAAAATGACATACATACAAGTAGGACACATGGATAATCATAGGATAAAGCTCAGGTTTCCTTAAGGCGACTGGACATACTTTGGCTTCATAATGTTCAACACGATTTGGGGGGGGGGGGGGTCATTCAACCCGGAATCCTCACCTACACATTAAATACGCCAGTATAAGTACGAATGCAATATAATAAAATTTAATAAATTACGGGCCGGTTTCGCCAACCTCTGTTAAATATATAACATTAGCTAAAGAGGATTCACAGAAGGTGTTAAAGCTTCTGTTATTCCTCTTTAGCAAATGCGAAACCGAGCGTAAGTGTCTTTATTAGTACAGTGAATTAATTAGGTTTTTCTTCATATCGTTAAATTAGTTTCATTTGGACTGTATCTCAAAATAAACCACATGATTTAAAAGAAGAATTGTTGTTTTTATGCGCCTGCTTAGAAAATGTCCATAAATAAATACTATAAAAGTGACAGAAAGAGGGTTTCTGCAGCTGAGCTTATCATATCTTTACAGCTTGCCAACTATATTTGTAGCTTAATAAGTGATTTCAGAGCAGTTACTTCAGTGTTTTTGTGAAGCTAAAAGCTCAGTCATCGGCCGCGGCGGCCGAGTGGAGTCTAGAATACACTTTCTGCCCTAAGGTAGACTCACACGGGAAAAAAAAATTGTGGCAGCTACAAAATATTTTGCTGGTATTCACCCCGCCAAATATATTTTGTAATCGACAAAAAATATTTTTATGTCCGTATGTAATAGTATGGACACCAACAAATTATTTTGTGTTTACTACAAAATAATTTGGCAGAGAAAACTTCTTACAGAATAATTCTTTCAGAGCATATTTGGAGAATTTTAAACGATACGAAGGTACTGCTTCACTCAAGGTGGCAACCTGTTGTAACGGTCTAACTGCCACGCGGTATCGACGGTAACGCATCAAACTAGCCTCTGGCGATCAATGCGAAGTATGCGGATCCCGTGACACAGCTTCGCACAGTGTCAGACTGCATATGTTTTCCCGTCCTTAAGGGGTATGGAAAGATAAGATGTCAAGTGAACGACTGGAATATTCAATCGTCAATAAAATCTAAAGTAATCATCTTATTTCAATGAATTTTTTGCCGAGTAAGTAATTAACTAGCAAATGTCTATTTATATAGTACTGGACGGCAGTATACTTTGCTTTCGAGTAAAAAAATTAAAAACGATATTTAGAAAAGTATCGGATAGAAACCCCAAAAAACCACAAAAATGGGAACCAAATTTTGATAATTTTTCGTGCGATAATATCTAGGACTATATGATAATCGAAATTCAAAAATATTTAAGTTTTAATTTTAAAATTATTTTATCATCCGTAAACCAATCGCGCAGAGGTTTTCGGAGAGTATAATTATTTTAAAATTAAAACTTAGTATTTTAATTTGGTTACTATCGGTGCTGGATATTATCGTACTAAAAACTATTAAAATTACAATTTTCCACATTTATGGATTTTTCGTTTCAATCTCTTATTTTTCTAAGTACAGTTTTTAATTTTTTACTCGAAAGCAAAGCATACTACCGTCCAGTGCTACATAAATAAACATCCGCTAATAGAATATCTAGTCGGCAAAAATCCCATCGATTTATGATGAATATTTTAGACTTTATCGACGACTGAGTATTCAAGTCCTTTGCTCGACACCTTAACTTTATATACCCCTTTAGACTCGGTGCCTCAGGCAAATTGTGCGAAAACACTCCTTCTCAAGAAGAGATTGTGTGAATAGGATACGTTCACTGGACTTTACGATATTTCCTTCTGTCAAACTTTAGTGATTTTGTAGCGCAGATTCGAAGTGCAAGATAGGCAATGATACACCACAGCTCATTTAGGGGCAATATTACAACTATCTTCACATGTTCTAATTTGAGGGCTACTGTTTTGACATGTCAAAATGAAAGGTTTACCTGAACTGGTTATTATACATTTATGTAAGAGAACGTTGATTTCCACAAAGATAAACGATAATTCAGCTGGTATATGTTCAAATGAGCTTCCGTCCCATTGCCTTTTCAAGTCTGTACTCTCATAAATTTTTGTATAATCACTTACTGTACATTAAATAAGTACACTCAGCCACACAAAAAATGTCGCCTCTCTACAGGCCAGAAATTTGTCTAAGTCCCACTTCGGGTATCTTCAGCAATGTACAGAGGCACACATCGAAATCGCAACAACCCAGCGAGCTCCTCACGACACTCCCGTACAGTTCTTAAGACGCAAGTTCGAATCCTGCTGATGGAATAGAATTTTTAATTTTTTCCTCCACAAAACCAATTTATTAAGAATGACAGTGTTCAAAGTTAAATAAATATTTATCATGTATTTCATTCGTAATTATCAAAAACCCAAGTTTATTCCTAATATTACGTTGATAAAATACGAAAATAATTGTCGTAACTTTGCGAATATAAGATATCCATGTGGTTTTCAGGTAAGACCAAATTATTAACAGAATATTTACTTAAAACAAAGGAACCAAAGAGCTGTAACTTTAAACCGTCATAGTGTTTTTGAATTGTAAGTTACAAATTGTCATAAGAACATTACAAATATGGATTGTTCACACTGGCATTTTAATCTTTTAATAATACAAGAAAACGAATGTCACCTGGGTCGTTTGTCTTTTACAATGTAATATTATGAAGCACAATGAATTTAAGATTCTAGGTAAAGTAATTATTTCCGTTAAATACTTACACCAAACTTATACTATATGACATTACAATCGCCATAATAAGTAAACAATAAATTACCGATCATTTCGAAGATACCCGAAGTGGGACTTAGACAAATTTCTGGCCTGTAGAGAGACGATATTTTTTTGTGTGGCCGAGTGTACATAAATTTCTTTAAAATAAAAATTTTCGCACAGACCACACGCCTAAAAACTATGGTGATTCTGGTTGAATCCCGGTGGAGTTAAACCAAGATTTTTCGCATT
This sequence comes from Medauroidea extradentata, assembly GCA_003012365.1. Classification (NCBI taxonomy): domain Eukaryota; kingdom Metazoa; phylum Arthropoda; class Insecta; order Phasmatodea; family Phasmatidae; genus Medauroidea; species Medauroidea extradentata. The sequence goes on along the minus strand of PNEQ01124119.1, from coordinate 16,646 downwards.
GGAAAACGTGGCGAACGTTGCCGTTAGTCGGAAGGTTTTCTCGGGTTACTCCTGATTCACCTACTCTTTCATTCCTACGGTGACACATTGTAAGGTCTAATTCCATGTCCTCTATGAGGACACGCAAGATGCCTACTCAGGTTGAAAGTCGGCCTCTCGGGATATGAAACCCTGTCCTCTGGTTCACTGCTTACCCCATCATGTCATTATTAACCGACGTGACCCAGAATTTAAGTATATTTGGATTAATTTATCGAGAATATTATTTTGTCATATTGCCTACTACTGTGAAGCGACCAGCCCGCGCTTTGGGGTAAACTTTTTCAATAAGTCAGTTGTATGTTTACCATGGTTTTTGTTTCGAGTTCCTGTTGGTGTTTATTTTCGCATAAGTGATGCTAGCCAATATTACTGACACTTAAGGACCAAGAGCTTGACAGCCTAGCGTCAATTGAGATGCCTTTATTAAAGTCAGAGGCCCCAGTGTGTTGCCCGGCCACACTTGTATATAGTTAAATTTGCTCGTTGTTGTGCAATTGTAAGTTTCAGAACTGTTGTTTAGTATGACTTCAGATTTTGTTTTAAGCCTAATGATCGTTTAAGAAAAGTCTTTTGGTTAATTGATTTAAATGCTATAATTTTCTGAACAGGATATCACCTTTAAAACCCACTCTCTAAATGTAAAACCACTATTGGGCCTGGCGAAACAGTACAGTAAGAGAAAGTCGCGTCTGGATGCAATTGCAATTGTAATACTTTGTCACATAGTGTGTTCGTAAGCTTTAAGTTAGGATTATTCTGAGTTATGTTTTCTGACGACACGTGAATTTAAAATAAATTTTTTGCGTGGAATTTTCTGAAACAGCACAAAAATTTCCAACAATTTCAGACTTCGAAATTTCACAAAATATCGATGTTTTAAAAGTTATGGCAGTTGGAAAGTTCTTGGTGTTTATTTTGAAGATATGTAAATGATTTCGACCAGCCCGGCCATGGTGCCGCGGCGGCGACACCAATAGGGGTTTACAGAGGGTACTGCAAGGTGTACTGCCGCCAATGTCCAATACCAAACCTTTATTTAATATTTATTATTGTATTAATTATCCAGTAACATAGTGAGATACATCACTTTTCTCAGCTGAATTTTGCCGATTTTTCTGTAATTTTAGTTTGTTTAAGTTTATTTTAATTTGTATCCAGACCGGTTATGTGGTCTCACTAGAATGTTTTAGAACATTTAACCGGAAGGTAATCCACCATGGTGTCTTTGGACGCCATTGCGGTTACCGAAGCTGGTCACTTTGTTCTGGAGGGTCAAAGGAGACGGACGTGTGTCGCATTACGCGAACTTGGCGCGTAGTAAGAGTATCTAGCCGAGGGGTGCGGACCAGAGCCATGGGGCTGCCATGGAAGGCGGTGAAAAGACTTACTAGTATTTTTAATTTATAATTAACATTTATACATTGATGTAAACTTACGGCGATACCGACCGCGTGGCTGGCCTACTATCAGTTACTGAGGTTATGTTTTAGTTCAGCACGTGCTAGTTTTCTTTGATTTCGTTTCGTTTGGTTCAATTAATTTTCTGTTTAACTTTATGTTGATGTAAAAGAGTAAGTGTCTGTATCGATATAAGTGCGGTTGCGTTAATTTCTGAAGATAAAAAGATAGTAAGAATAGGCTGTTGATTGAACCACGTATTTGACTACCGTTCAGTATGCGTCCACCCTTCGATACCACGAAGAACGCCTAAGAGTACCTCACCGCTGAGGCCGGAGCATTTGTGAGGACTAATAAGTTTACATCTTGATTTTGTAATAAAATCGGCAGCAACACGTTGGAGGATCAGTACCACCACGTCTGACGCCGCAAAACGTGGGATTAATACCACCACACTACGAAGAAATGCACACGGATCCTACTGATATTGCCTTAGAATTATAGGACGAAATAAAAACATAACTGATCTCTTTCTGTTAGCTCATTTGATTATTAAAACTTTATATTTCCTTTGGAACCATCTCCTGCAGTGATTTCAGTAAACCCTGGAAAACCGAAATATCAGAGTGGCCAAAGCCGAGGATCGAACCCTGGTCTAACCGAATGCGAGGCGAGAGTTTTACCACTGATCCACTCTGCTACGTTAAGCAATAAACTTTATAGCAATATAATTTAATACATATTATTTTCTTTACTTGTTCATTGAGGTTAACATAGTAATAGTTAAAAAATACGTAATTTTACTGCCATACTATTGTTAAACCATTCTTGAAAAACTCATTACAAAACTGTTTAGCGGTGAAAATTCAGCTTCACTAAAATTTTTAAATAACTTAATTAAAGGCGCTGAGCTCAAGAACTTATGATTCAGCATATAAAAAAGGAGCACAAAAATAAAAAAGTTTAATTGGAAAATAATGTGAGTGTATTATTATTTATTAATCTATCCATGTAGCAAAACACTTGCCAAGTTGGAAAACAGTTTGCCAACAGCTAGGGTACATTTAATCCTAATAGAAGTTGAAGACACTTACTAGCCACATACTGCTTATAACTAGCCCAGTTGTGTTTGAAAAATGGTGACACACACGCGGAGTGCCATTTATGCAGCAAGTTACAACAATGTTTGCTATGTAAGTAAAATTAAAGTGAAATCAAACTTGAGTCAGGCTGCAGCAAATCTCGTGAAACAGCATGCTCTGCAAGTCAAATCACAGTGAAATTCAAGCTTATTACGGGCTGGAATCACATGTTTGGATCCGTTACGTGTTGATAGAACTGTACTTCAGCTGGCAAGCCAATTATAGACCATAAGTGATACACCGACTATTAACCATCAGACATGTTTCCATTAAAATGCCATCAAATCCAGTAGATAGATATTGCCGGTTCTAGGACAAGCTTAATTTTTGAGATACAAAAATGAATTTTTGAGAAACTAATTTTTATGCTAAAAATGAACTTGACCTGAAACCAGCAATATCAATCTACTCACTTATTAATAAACTCATTCACAATATTTTTTTAAATCTCACCAAAATAACATTACAAAATTGAATTAATGGAAAAAATATTGAAAAATTAATTATAATTTAAAAAACAGTTATATTTTTTAAGTCAGTAAAGAAATTTTTTTTGGTCAAAATCATGAAAAGAATAAGTAAAACATCATCTTCAACATCTAATAAACTTAACAAAGTTTTTCTCATCTGAAACATTATCCTAAGCTCTTATGATAACTTATACTTCCTGAAATATGATCCCAAACAACTTTATATTGAAATTCTCTAATACAATTTTCAGATAGTACTTAAAATTTTATTTATTTTTCCATTCAACTTTATCTTGAAATACTGTAACAAAATGTTCAGACAGTTTTATTTAATAACAATATACAACATTCCAATTAATTGTTTTTTTTTCTGTTATTATATTCAACAATTTTATTTTTAACTTTTTCGTTTGTTTTATGTAGATTATGTAAATATTGTAATTCTAAATTATAATAAATATTTTCATAGATAAGGTGATTATTAAAAATATTGGATAAGGTTGTATTATTTTGGGTCTCCTTTTTTATCTTTATTTATTAAGAATAAAATTTCATTATAAATTTTAAAAAATGAAAATAACTATGTTTAGCTTATAAATTATAATTTTAAATACTAATGAAATTTTTCTCATTATAAATGCAAGTAAAAAAACTTCGAAAGAAAAAAAATGGAGCTAGAAGAAATAAATATTACTAGAACATGTACACATTGCAAAATTGCTAAATCACATTCTGAATATAAAAAAAAAATTAAAACAATAAAATAGTATAGGTCATTTATGTTTCCCCTGTAAAATTATCGAAAATGCTAAATTTTTTTGAAAAAGTATCTTGTGAACTATGTGGTAAACATATAGCAATATCAGGTATGAAAGATCACTAAAAAAAAAAAAAACACAATCGTTTCGATGAATCAGAAGTTACAACTAGAAAATGTTCTATTCGTAAAATTGTTAAGAAACATTCTGTGTTTTCGAAAAATAAAAATATGAAATATGGTATGAGTTATATTTGTTGTGCTTGTAGAAAAATTAAAAAAAAAATATATATATATATATATACGATGTTGGAAAAATTACCTTGTGAATTATGTGGTAAAAACATGAATGAAAAAATATTTAGAGTTATCATTTCATAAATATTTAAAAGAAAACAGATCTATTGTTAGTAACTATTCATCTATCTCTAAGATTTTTATTTTTTAATAGCCTATTAAATTTTTTTCTTATAAATAAAGATCAAAATGGATAACGAACGTGCAAGTTCACCAAGGTAAAGAAATATAAATGTTTCTCCTCAAAATGCTTGGGATTGATTCAAATTTCAAAATGGTATTTAAAAGAGCAAGTAGGAAAATTCGAGGAACAAAACTTAAACGTAATGTTTGTCAAAATTATTATATATCTTCTCGTGAAGAAAAACATTTAGCAAAAAAAAAAAAATAAATAAATAAAAATAAATTCTTCTGAAAATGCATGGGATGCACTTAAATTTCAAAATGTAATTTTTAAAAGGGCAAGCAGAAAAGTTCGTGAAAACACAAGTTAAATGTAATGTTTGTCAAAATTATTTCAAACCTTCTCGTGAAGAAAACATTTTCGCGACTAAAAAAAGCTAAAGGTAAAATAAAATATATTTTAAAAACATGTAATGTTGAATATTAACAATAAAAGGATGAAAAGTCATGAAAAAAGTGGAATACATAATGGACTTCCAACATTAGTTAAAAATATTTAAACAAAACATTAATAAAAATAAACAAGAAACTAAACCATAACCTAAACATGAAAAAAAAAAAATTGTAAAATGGGAAATTTGTGGAAAAGATTATGATAAATTATACCAAAAAATTACGAGAGAAGTTAAAAACATATAGAAGCAACAAAAAAATTTAAATTTAAGAATTTGCGGATTATGAAATACATTAAATAGAAGAGTCATCGAAGGAAGATTGAAAACATATATATAGATCCAATAATATTTACTAATGGTGTAAATGAAATTGTAATAAATTAAAAGAACAACCCCAGAAAAATAATTTAAAATAAACATATGTTTTCCTGCTCAATATAAAAGAGGTGATTTATATGATGAAGAATTTCACGATGCGTTGTTTAAAATTAAATGAAATTATTTAAAAAAAAAAACAACTGAACTATAGAAATATTACGAAAACAGTATTTTAAAAATATTAAGAGAATTTATCGAATTTGAAGTAAAATAATCCCAGCGGGTATTAATTATAATAAAAAATTTAGAGTTAAGATTAAATAAATACAGCCCACTAAAATGTGTTTCTTATGTTGATTTACCAGTAAAAATTAAACAGAAAAAAGCAGTCATAAACATTAAAAATGAGGATCGAAAATGCTTTTTATGGTCAATTTATCAGCACTTCACCCAACAAAAATTCATCCCGAAAGAATTAATTGTTATAAAAAATATGAGAACGAATTTAATGATGCTTTTAAGGGTTTAGAATTTCCAATGAAATAAGACAAAATTCCTTTATTTGAAAAGAGAACTAATATTTCTATTATTGTTTATGCATATGAAGAAAACAAAGATGGAGAAGTAATTTATTATGTATTTTAAAACGCGTTAGTCTTTTATACATTAAAAATGAAAATAATCATCACTATTGCTGGATAAAATGCTTATCTAAATTAACTCTATATAAAATTTCAAAAAATGGACTATGACAGATGTTTATTATGTTTTTGATCTGAAGAAAAATTAAATAATCATGAAAAATATTGCAAAAATAATAAAGATAGAACTTCCATGTGAAGAAAATAAAGTATTAAAATATGAAAATTATAATAATTCTTTAAAAGCCACTGATTTGTAATGTTTGTTAAATAAAATGTACACTTGTCAACCAAATCCTGAAAAATCATATACAAAAATTATCAAAAACATGTGCCAATAAGTTTATCTTATTACGTAAAATGTGAATATAGTGATTACAAATCACCCGTATTATAAAAGAAAAAAATGCTTCAAGTGTTTTTGTAAAAATGTTAATGGAAGAATCTAAAAAGATTAAAGCTATATACAAAAAAGTTGAACCAATGATTCCATTAACTAATAAAGAACAAAATAAATATTCAGCAGCAACATATTGTCATATTTGTGAACAGCCATTACTTACTTTTAACGAGGAAGAAGAACATATAACTGATTCTGTAATAGATCATTACAATTGACTGTTAAATTTCGTTGTGCAGCACATAGAAAAAGTAATATAAATTATCAAAATCCAAATTTTATTCCTGTTTACATTCATAATTTATGAGGATACAATACACATTTATTCATTAAAGACTTTGAAAAATTTGAAATTGAAAGTAGAATTGATTTGATTCCAAACCATGAAGAAAAATACATTTCATTTACTAAACATGTAGATGAAAATTAAAATTAAGATTTATTAATATAGTTAAATTTATGGCTTCTAGTATTGATAAACTTTCCCAAAATCTTACTAAAGAAAAATTTAGAGAAACATCTAGATATTTTAAAGATAAACAGTTAGATTTAGTTACTAAAAAGGGTGTTTGTCCATAGGATTATATGGATTCAGAAGGAACATTTAACCAAACAGAACTACCATCTAAATAATAAATTTACAATAATTTACATAAAACTGATATTTCTAATGAAGATTATGGATTTGCTCAAAAAGTCTGGAAAACATTCAATATTAAAAATCTTGGAGAATATACAGAACTATACAAAAATTCTGATGCAATAATATTAGCTTATATAGTCGAAAACTTAAGAGATGTTTGTATAAATACTTATAAGTTAGATCCTTCATGATATTTCACTGCACTAGGTTTGTCTTGGGATATTTTGCTAAAACCAACAAAAATTGAATTAGAATTATTAGCAGATTATGATAAAATATTAATTATATAAAATTGAGTAAGAGGAGGAATCTTCTGGTGTTGTAAAATATACACAAAAGTAAATAATAAATGTATGGAAAACTATGATTCTAAAATTTAAAATTCGTACTTAGAATATTTAGATAAAAATAATTTGTACTGTTGGGCAACAAGTCAATATTTACCTTATGGTGATTTTAAATTGGTAAAATGTAAACTTAACAATGAAAAATATTGGAATAAATATATATCAAATGTAGAATATGATTCAGGTTATGGTTATATTTTAGGAGTTGAATTAGAATATCCTAAATAATTACATGATTTACATAACGATATTCCATCAGCACAGAAAAACAACCTCATGGCTCAAACACAAAAAAATATATATAAAATACATTAAGTGATAAATAAAAATATGTTTTACATTATGTAGATTTTAAACTATATTTATCTCTTGGAATTAAATTAAAAAATTACATAGAGTATTAACATTTAAACAAACATATTAGATGAAATCTTATTTTGATGTAAACACACAAATGCAAACAAATGCTAGAAATAATTTTGAAAACGATTTCTATGAGTTAATGAACAATTCAGTCTTTGGAAAAACAATGGAAAATATTTGCCCGGCAGAGCTCGCACCCAAAATTGTTACTTCAATTATCGCACTGGGTCTGTCAGACCCAGACATGTAAATAGCATATGATAATAATTATAACAAGAAATTTGGCTTTGCAAGTAAAGTGCGACATGTGCGTATATTATATTACAATATATTTAATTAAAATGTGCTAGTTTAATAAAGTAAACATTAAAAATAATTAAATGTATATGAACATACATATTTCAATGCAGGCGTCACAATTTACAACATTTGACATTTTTATATGCACTATTTAAAATATAAAACAAATTAGGGTAAATACACATCACAATTTACTCAGCAAGGTTTTTACTGCAGTCTTGGCACACAACACATAAATGTTCCATGCACAAAAACTTAAAGCACTTGCCACAATAACACTGGGTCTTTCTGTCCTTTCCTCTGCATTCTTGACATCTGCCTCATTTTCCTTGCTGTCGTTTTTCTCTCTTCTGTTCTTTCCCCAAAAATTGATTTGCTTTTTCTTTGATCTGTTTTGGCACATTTTCAGATTCAGACCGGGCATTGATATGGTCAGTAACGAGTTCCAAAGCCAATTTCTTGATGAATTCTCTTCTGACTATCTTTGGGTTGTTGTTTCCGCAGAAAATCACGAAAGCATTGATGCAAGCCACATTGAGAATACTGTAGAAAATTACCATAGGCCAGCGGCGAGTGTTCCTTGCACAATTGTAAGAAGCAGACATTTCATATACAACATCAACACCCCCTTTTGTCAAGTTGTAGAATGTTATGATTTCTGGCTTCTGAAGGTCACCTGTACTGTTATCAATTTCGTCATCATTATGCAATGTAGAAAGCAGAAGTACATTCTTTCTTTTCTTTGGTACATAGGAAACTAGTGTACAATTATCTTGAAATCCAAAAAGAGAAGTGTTCGCTTCTCTCTCTTTAGTGTTGACAAATGCTGGAGGAATTTGCGGTTTGTTTTTGCGTAAAGTACCAACAATGGTAGATTTGTGCATTGTCAACATTCTCTCCGCAAGTTCAAAATTGGTAAACCAGTTGTCCACTGTAATGTTTCGCCCTGTTCCCCAAATTGGAATGGAAATCCGTACGACGACATCTGCGGGTTTGTTGCTAACTTTGTATGGACCGTCCGGCTGATTTCCTACATACACTTCCATGTTGCACGTGTAGAATGTGCGAGCATCAACCATAGAAAAATTCTTTATTCCGTACTTGTTTGGTTTACTCGGGATGTACTGTCTGAATACACACCGACCTCAAAACGCCTCGAGCTTTTCATCAATTGTAGTATATTCTGATATGGTGTATGCTTCCTGGCAGTTTTTTCACGAACATTTCAAATACTTGTCTTATTGGTGCAAGTCTGTCTGTTTCTTTCCTTTGACTTCTAGTGCTCTTGTTATCAAATCTTATACACTGCAGTAAAAATTTGAAACGAGACAATGGCATCACAGTATGAAATAGTTCTACACCTGTCCCATCTTTAGCCCACAAATCATATATGTTTTGCCTCCCACTGCGCAACACACCAGCTAAAAAAAGCAGTCCTATAAGTGCCTTGAGCTCAATGTCAGTTGTTTCCCTAGCGTCTCGTTCTCTGCTATAATTTTCTTTTACGGTAGTAATGTACTTATGTGTATTTGTCACTAACACCTCTAACAAATTGTCACTGATCTGAGTCTTCCAACATTCTACTGGTGACTTGGCCTGTTTAGCTGAATGCTTCACTCCTGGAAGATGAGTTACAATGTTATGTGATCTTGTTCTAACATTAGTAGCTGGCTTAGATTTTCTCCACTTTGTTGTTCTGTCTTTACCAACAAAATAATCTCCTTCCGTAAGATTATCAACTGCCTCCTCCTCACTACTTGTATCCTGTTCTGTTTGTGAATCACTTTCCCTCGCTTCGATATCATCTTCATCCTCGGAACCACTGGTATCATCCTCTGTATCATCTTCGTCGGGCTCTTGTAGCGTTTTCATGACTTCCTCCAAACCTTTTTCATTGTATAGATTCCATACTGTAATACAGAGGGTATTAAATAATTAAATATTTATTGACGCACAGAGTGGTAAATGGTAAAACAATTATATTGGTTGTGTATTTTATAAGCTCAAACTATTATTTCTGTTTATTATTATGTAATAAATAACAACATCATTAATCATGCATAAAATTTATTGGCGTTTATGTTACATTTAATAAAGTAATTTATTGTTTCTCATGTATGCACGTAAGAATTTTCATATAGTCAATACAAACAGCATCTTGCCTTTGGGCTTCATTTTATTGCACGAATTATCGCACCGGGTCTACCAGACCCACCGCTACACTTCACAACACTTATCGTATTTGTTACTCGCAACAACACAAAGAACGACTGAAACCAATGTATTAACCTCTACTAAAAGGTTAGCGGGAAAGGTACTAGGGTGCATAAGTTGCAGCTACTGGCATCTATCGGTGGCACTTGAAAGCAAGTCGCGCTGGGTCTCACAGACCCAGTGCGAGCTCTGCCGGGAATATAGTTGATATTAGATTATGTACAAATTCTAAACAGGTAGAAAAATTATTTGCAAAACCAAATTTTTAAGATAGAACTACATTTTCTAGATCTTTAGCTATTGTTCACATGAATAAAACAAAATTTTGCTTTACTAAACCAATATATGTAGGAATGAGTATTTTAGATTTATCGAAAACTTTAATGTATGATTTCCATTATAATATTATGAAACCTAAACAACATCATCATTGTGTCATTTGCTGTATTTCTGTTAGTGTCAGATATCTACTGCATTTTGTTTCGTCTCATTGTTGTGTCGCATGCCAACTTAGGCTTCATTATTTATTTTTGTTATTTCATTTATTTTCTGTTTGTTCTTTGTTTTATCTGACCCGATTCCAGTTTTGGAATTTCATGTTGTGTATGTATCCTGTTGACTAAAGCATACTCAACTTATTTATATTTTCTTGTCATATGTGTAGTTTTCTATTGACAGTCATTTATTTCGCAATGGAGTTTGTTCAAGCAAATAAATCCGATCAAAACACATTTAAATTATTAAGACTCACTTTAATTAAAGTATATATTTTTGGTTTATTAAAAATGTATTCATACTAAATATGAACAAATTTACACCAAACAATTAAAGTGGAAAACTTACTTGATATTGCTAACAATAAACTTACATTCAACTATAGAGAAGTTTCTGTTGTTATAGATCTGAAAAATGATCCTTGGTTTAAAGTGAAAGATATTGCAGAAATTTTAGAATATTCAGATACAAAATACGCAATAAAATAAATATTGATGTAGATGATAAGATTATTTATGAAAATATGAAGGGAGGACCCAAGACCCCTTAAGAGGCAATAAATACTTAAGAATTAAAAATTTTTTTGAACTGCTGTTTGAACAGGTGTTTTGGGTATTTGAACAAGTGTTTTAGATGTATGAATATTAATTTTTTTTTATATTTTTATACATTTTTATTCTATATAAATGTTTGAAGGAAAAAAAGCTAGAAATAATTTATTAAGAAGACGACAGTTAATTGAAAAATTTAAAGAATTCAAACAACTACGTAAACAAACTTATGAAAAAATTAAAAAACAAGAACAACCAATGATTGATGCAATTAATAATTTAGGCATAAAGTAGAGAATGTTACAAATGAGAATAAGAGTTTAATCAATGATCTTGTTCCAGTTGCTGTTAAAATTTAGATTATCCACCAACACCTTCAGAAACTTCAATTGAAAGGAGCTATTTAAAAATAAAAGCTCTGAAGCATTATGGATTTAGAAAATTATATAATAACATTAACTAACTGTAGAACAACTTTTATTGGTAAAAAAGTGACTGAATTTCGAACAATTGTAACGATTCTGTTTTTGGTTTAAAACCTGAAGGAAGTAAAAGGTATAGTGGTGATAGTGAAGTAACATTTAACAATGATAAACTTATAATTAATTGTAGACAATATATTGGAACTGATGGTTTGTTGAAATTTTTATCTCGTAAATATGTTACAGAAACATACTACACAGATTATGATTATGAAAAATATAGTCAAATTTTGAAAGACACGAATGCAGTTTTTTCAAGAAATGATCCAAATTCTGGAACATCAAAATCAAGTGGGAGTTACAAATGGAAAAATATATTTAAAACAATTTATGACTCTATTAAATAGAAAACAAAATCTGGGAAATGTATTATAAATATATAAAAACATTCCAAAAGAATATATTTAGATGGATGTGTTATGTATGGTGAAGAGAATGCTGGGAATAAGAACTATTATAGTAACAAAAGTTGGAATAATGAATATTTTAAATAATAAATTTCGCGATTTTGTTGTAAATAATCCTAAAGGAATTCCTCCATCGTTTTGGGAATCAGGACATAATGGAAAAGGTTTATTAAATGGTTTAATTAATTCATTACCTTTCGAATTACATGCTCTAGGATATAATTTACTTGGTCCTGGAACTAAATTAAATAAAAGATTAGAAAGATGTGATGATCCCATAAATCCATTAGATGCAGCAGCTATGGAACATGATATAGCTTATCATCATCATCATCATCATCATCATCATAAAGATTTAGCTGAGAGACATAATGCTGATAACGAGTTAGAAAAGGATGCTTTAAAAAGAGTTTTTGCTAAAGTTGCAGATTTAAACGAAATATTATGGTCTGGACTCACTGAATCAGCATTGCATGTCAAACATACACTTGGTTAAGGAAAAAATATATAATATTAATACAATTTTCAAATCATCTTGATACATTTTCATATAATGTTAGTAATTTTTTCTATACAAATGAAGGTTAAAAACATTATGTTTAAGCTGTCTGCCGATGATCTTAAAAATTTAAGTATAGATTCTTTTTTAACCAAAGAACAACTTTATCGTAGAAATAAAAAAATAAAAAGAAGGTAAATGAATGACTATAACATTCTCAATACCAAAACTTAAAAAATATCGAAAGAAGTAAAATCTGGAAATGGTTTATATAAAGGTGGGTTTTTCTATGTTTTCTGGTGCATTATTAGCGTTTGGAGACTTTATTGGTGGAGGTTCATCTATTGGAACATCTGTAGTTAATGCTAAAAAGGATAAAGAATTAGAAGAAGAACATAGACATGAGTTGGAAATGGAAAATCTAGGAAAATATATTTTAAAAATGTTAAAAAATTAAAAAATGTAAGTCCACTTACTAGTTATGATATTGAAAAGTTAACTAAAAAATTAAAACAAAGCATTTTCGAAATGTATTTATGATTGATGAATTACATTAGTAGCCACATAAAATAGAACATGGAATAGTTAGTTTAGACGTTTAAAAAAATACTGGAACTTATTGGTCAACTGCTTCGTCTGGCACGATGTATGCATGCGAAAATCCGGGGACCGAACCCAGATCGCCTTGGTGGGAGGTGAGAGATCTGAACCCTCGGCCACCGTGGCCCACTAACGACGACTAGCAGAATTATAATATGATTACAGCCTATCACCCGTGCTGTTAACGACATCGGCATCGTTGCTATCGAGCTTCTAGCTTAGTACATGAGAATCATCGAAATAGCTAGCATAGAATGATTGGTGGTATTTAAGCACTGTTTATGTAAAAAGGATCTCAGTTAGCCGATAGACGTGCTGGAAAGCAGATCGACATCTTCATTTATAAGTACTTATTGTGTAAAACTGAAACGTTAAGAAGATGGCATCTGAGATCGAAGACATGCCATCTGTATCAGTGGCTACCATTCAGCCGAAAGTGTTCTCTGGAAATCATGTGCATACTGTGGGAATTCGTTTAGTACACACTCGAATGTCGTCGCCATGAGCAAAGTCACTGTATGTATAGTGTATCGTACAAGACTTACCTGTGTGATAACTGTGACGAAGTGTTTACTCGCAATGATACCTTGACTAGACACAGGAAAACATGCAAAGGAAAGGTTTCTCGTTCATCGAGGTGTGAATGCAAGTACTGCAGTAAACTGTTCTCTCGAATCTGTGTTCTACGCATACACGAAGAAAACAACTGTAAGTTCGGTATCGCCTGCAAGACTTACTCATGTGATAACTGTAGTGCTGTATATGCGAATAAACATGGATTAAACATTCACGTCAGAAACTGTACTTAAAAAATAACTACAACATAGGTGAATGTAGAATAATATTATTGAGATACAATCATTTTGTATGTTTTCTTCACAGCTGAAATAAAATCGTAACGTACCAGTCAATAGACTCCTGGGTTGACAATTTATTTTCTCGTATATTATTTAATTACTCTGAAGAAAAGTACTGACACTAGAGTGTTTTATGTAGAAAAAAAGTAAGATTTAGTTTAACTATACATACATGATAACACATTTGCATAAGACTACACTGTACAAGATGGGATTATAACTTAAATACGAAAATGCCAAACACACAGTATTACGAAATAATGTGAGACTCGGTTTCGAATGTTTAAAATAATGAAAAATTTACTGGTAAATATGATTGCAACTGGTTTATTAAAATCAATTTGTTACAAAATGTATAAGTTTTAAGCTTTAGGTTTTACAAAGGAAGTGGTGACTATCTGATTTTATATTCTTCTTCTTCTTGGTCTTGAAGTTGGTTCTTATGACAGAGTCTTCCATGATATGCCAGTGATAAATATTAAGAGTACATGTACAATGAGTGTACGTAAAATATATTTTCACTTAAATGTAAATGATAGATGAGCATAAAGTTTATTTTAGGTTACATTATCTTGATGTGAGAGTGCTGGAAACTAATCAAATATGCATAGCTATGAAATCTACATGGTTATGAAATGAAATGGTGCAGATAACTTTCGTAACAGAGCACCATATATGAGACCATCTGGCAAGATGTAGTTCTTTAGGAAGCTACAGGCTCGCTCTCGAAATTAACGACTCAAATAAACATACGAAGTCTTGCTGTAAGTTAAAATCTCAAAAATATTGCGCTTGGTTTATACCTATTCTGTAAAGAAGATTGAATTTAGTAAAGAATTTTCTGAAAATTACAAGTATTGCGTGGACTGGAACGCTGTACGTACGGTGCAATATGAGTGAGAGTTTTTATGAAGTATTAAGAATTAGCACTAACTTAATTGTATGGTGGCTGTCAATGGAATAAGGTAAAGAGATATGACGGTATAAAGGGGTGGAATTAACTTTTTTGATTGGAAATGTGTAAATTAGGTGTGGTTTAGTGGAACTACATGCCTGTAATAGTAATTTGGATTAGATAGTGACGGTGACGTTTTTCATTGCTGGAATGGTATTTCTTTTTTACTTATAATATAACGTGAGCTGGGTGCGCACAGAGAGTTGATATCAAGTACGAACATACACTGATTTGTGTGTGTGTGTGAATATGTGTGATCATGTGTTAACTTGCTGTGTTGAAGCGAAGTGTGTGTGTGTGTATGTAGATATGATCGAGTATGAACTTGCTCTGCTGGGTAAGTACATGTGTGAAGTTATATTCGTGTATGAACTCGCTCTGCACGTGAGTTTGTGTGTGAGTATAATAAAAGTCTGTATGATCGTGCTGATATAGGTGAGAATATATTATTGTTGGAAAATATTGTCTTTGAAGATTAGTATTGTGTAACTAGGTAAAGTATGCCGTATATACTAGTATATTTACGAAAAATGTTAGATTTAATAAATAACATTTATTTATTTCATAATATAAGCTGAAAAATTCGATATTATCCGAGTATTTATGAATGATAGTTTCTTTCAGGATAGTAGCAATAGGAGATAATGTTGATGTGTATGAGAAAAATTATTTGAGTACCTTAAATGACATAAGTAACTGATCGGACCTTCAGAATATATTATATGTTCGTTACGTTATGATAGAGTGCCTTGAAAGAATCAGATTTTACTCAGTGTGATTATTCTAAGTCATGGAATGTTCAGTATTATGGAAAAATTAATATGACTGTTATTTATAAATACCAAGTGATACATATTAAGTGAGTTTGTCTAGTCATGATAGGAATTCAGGTACAAAAATTGGATACATTCATAGTAATTATGTGACTTCGGAAATAAATGATCAAATGTTACATGGAGAATGATTTGGTTTGAAGTATATTTCATTGACTTTTACATGAGTTTTAATAGTATGTTCCAATGGAGTTTTGTGTCCATTGCCTGACTGAGTAATATGTCTGGTGTAGTACAAGTGAGTAATGAAGGTGCGTTTGTCTAGATGAAAATTTAGTTTAGTTTGATGGATGAAAACGAAATGTAGGTTTGTACGTCTTAGAAAAGTTTAGCGAATAATTATTATCGGCTATGTTTTGACTGACATGAATGTACTGGAGATGATACCGTATGTAGCATGTGCCAGCTAATGATATTTGGTATAAGAGGGACGGCTTTTGGTTGAGTTAAGTTATATGATTGAAAGGTGCAGTTTATATATTCGTGTGGTATGGTTATCCGATTTAACATTGGAAATATATGATTATATTTACTCAACGTAAAGTAGCGAATAGTTTACTAAGTGACCTGCCTCGGTTAGTTAATGAATGTTGAGATAATATTGAAGTGAATGATATGTATGGATGATAAACTACTTTAAGACGTATGGATGTTTTGATGCATACAAATCTAAAATGGTAAGCTGATTGTAGCTATGACCTATCTTGATAATTTAGTTGGTAAACGAATATTACAAGTGTCGCTGGGTTATGGGGCTAGGTAGCGCTTAACAGTATGATAGATAGGTAGTAAGTAATATTTGACTGATAGGTCTAGATGGTTACATGAAAGATTGAAGACGAAGCTAAAGATAAGTACTGTGCCGGTGTGCTTCGGTGAGAAAATAAAATTAATATAATGGAAGCAATACACTCAAGTGTTTATAATCGCTAAACAAAACTCCTGTTCAAAACAGCCACGCATTAAAAAAAGAAACAAAGTGGCAAAATAAACAAAAGAACAGGACAAACAAACATACAAATAAAAGCGATAAAACACACAATAAACACTTGAGAAA
>PNEQ01124118.1:73094-86535 GCA_003012365.1 Medauroidea extradentata | reverse complement strand
TTTTTTTTAGGCGAAAACATGGTGGTGTCTGTCGTATCCCGTTGTTCACAGTTGTTGCACAGGTAGGTGGCTTCAGTTGTTGTATCTTGAGGTTTAACACATGTTGCATGCACACGCACACCACAGCTGGCCACACAATAAATACGTTTCTGCTTACCATACAACGGTTTACCGCATATTTCACATTTATCAGAACTCGGGGGCATATACCAAAGTTCTAGTTACGGTTTTTAAGCGATTAACTAAAGTGTAATCACTTAAATCAATGAAAAGAGAAGCGCCTACAAAAAACGCATCTGCACCCCACAAACACGTCCCGAATAATGAACAAGCATAATAATAATAATAATAATAATAATTATAATGTTCTACTTATGCACCAAAATTGTACACGTAATTATGTGTCCTTGAAAACCAACGAAATTCTTGCTGCCGACAAACGATGGTGCTGGAGCGGCGGTACACGGTTCTTTTTGTCAGGAAGACACATGTTCGACTCACTAAACAAAAAATATATATATAAGTATCTTATCCCCCTTCCCCTTCTCATTAATCACGCCGACTGGCCGACGTGTTAATAATTCGCTTGGCAAGCCGGATCATTAAGGTCATCAGCAACCGAAACTTGCACATCCCAAGACTGCAATTTTTTCCCCCTTTGTCTGTCGCGCCGAAATTAATCAAGTCCTCGGCCATGCCCCAGAATTCCTCGAGGCTTCATCGCCATCAACAACATTGGTGTCTCATTTTACACCTCTCGCCGCAACGAGGTTTCGCATTAGCGGGTCGCATTACGCCGCGTGCCGACGCTAAGTGTGCTCGCATAATCCCCGCTCGATTACGAGCCGTCCGCCGAGTCGCAGAGTGCCTAACTTTACAGAAGAGGAACCCGAAGTCTGGCCATTTACCTCGGCGTTGCACTTAAGCAAATCTCGTACTCTCTACCAAAGTGCTTAAAGAAAAACTTTACAAAAAAAAAAAGGCTTTTACTATACTTAACTGTTTTTAATTAGAATAACTTTTAACTCAGCATTGCAAGAAAAATTCAGTCGGTTAGAAAAGTTGTTCTGGAATAAAGTGTTAGTTTTAATACAATTTAAATTCGCCCACCCACTCTCTCTCTCCCCACTCCACAAAACTCATAGATGGTTCATTGCCTGGCATACGTACATATGTACTGCGAACATAACTGAAGAAAGGTTTATAATATCAAATATAATCATTTCATAATTTAGCCTAGGATTTGTGTTAATATCGACCATGCAGAAGTAGCCTATAGTTTTTAAGTACTGGGAAAGAAAATAACAATGTGATATTGATAAATGTCTACGAGCAGGCATGCTTACACTTATTAAAAAAAATCATATACCAACGAATATTCTCGATCACAAACACTCTGCTCTAATATATCTACTTGTTCGTATAGTCAACACAGTAAATCTCATCGAAGTATCAGGCACGTTCCATTACGGTGTGTACAACACGGTCAATAAATAAGTGCATTCAGGTATCGTGTACCCAACGAAGTTGTTTGATTTACATGTGTGAATACTTTGTTTGAAGAGTTACCGTTAACTAGGGTCAATAGGGAAGCTGGGGCGAATAGGAACAACATTTCAAACAGATTCCTAGCTTAGACCTTTATTTAAAATGAATTTATATTTCAATACAATTATTCTTTGTAAAATTATGACCTGCCAACCTTAAGGGAAAACTCTGTTATTGAAACCGCGTACTGGAACGTTTGATTTGAAATTTTGTCCCTATTGACCCCAGTTGACGGTAAGTAAAATGTTTATATAATTACGCCTAGGAATACTCAAGGATATATATATATATATGTGTGTGTGTGTGTGTGTGTGCAGTATGCCTACAGTATTTTGAAAGTTTAACATGAGTAATCTAAGAATGTTTACGAAACACAACCACATACATACTTATCCATACACGCTCTTCATCGCTAAGAATCCTCGCCTGAATGTCGAACAGTGTAAAGTAGCTTTTAGTGAAATAATTGTTTTAGGTGATTGGGCTTTACGTCTCATCGACAAGCGAGGCCATTTTAGACGATGACACAGCTTGGTACAATGACAGGAGCTGGGAAAGGAGTCGGCCATGGCCTTTGTTAAGGAACTACCCAAGGATTCGCCTGGTGCGATTTCGGGAAACCATGGAAAATCGAAATTAGGATGGCCGAGCCGGGTATCGAACCCGGGTCCTCCCGAGCGCAAGTCTAACGTGTTACCTTTTATTGGTTTAGGAAGCATAGACCTGTTAAAATAGTGACAGGAATAATGTTTAATTAGCTACCATCTACCAAACTGTTAAATGGCAACAGTAATAACGTAACTGACAGTTGTAACGATGATGGTTAGTGTTTATTCGTAATCTCTATATATAAAAATGAAAGCTGACTGATTGACTGACTGACTGACTGACTGACTGACATATCAAACTGCAGCCCAAACCACTGGACGTAGAATCGTGAAATTTTTTGTGGGGGTTCCCTTCAGGTCGTAGGTGAGCACTAAGAAGGGATTTTTCGAAATTCGACCTCTAAGGGGGTGAAAAGGGGTGAAATGTGTTTCCGAAAAAACGTCGATAGAGCTCGAACCCGACGGCCAATCATTGTGATTTTTACTTTAATAGGACACTAGTAAAAAAGCATATTAGCCAATTTAAGGATTTTTCGAAGATCAACTTTTAAGGGGCTGAAAAGACGTTAAATGTGTTTCCAATCAACTATCGATATCTATCGAACCCTTCGGGATAGAGAGTTGATATTCACTTCAAAATATTGCTTACGTAAATACCCAAAAAGTAGTTTTAGGTTTTTTTGAAATTCGACCCCCAGACAGTAAAAAGGGGCAAAATGTGTTTTTAATTAATCGTCTTTATCTTTGAAACACAATTGGCTATCGTCGTGATTTTAACTTTAATTGGTTACTTTTACAAATGTCTATGACAGGACTCAAAATCGTTTCGAAATTCTTTATTTAAAGGGGTGAAAATACGTGAAATGTGTTATCGATTATCCTTCCATATCTATCGAATCAATCGAGATATCGAAATACTCTTTGCTTTAAATTGGCGCTTTTGTAAATATCCCAAGTACCATTTAAAATATATTTTCCGAATTCGGCCCTAAACTTGTTAAAAATGGGGTAATATGAGTTTTCGACTCACATTCGATATATATCGATCCCATAGTTTTTTATATAGCAACGTGATTTTTGTTTAGGATTGATGCTTACTCAAATACCTAAAAAGTAATTTCTGGAATTTTCGAAATTCGCCATCTAAGGACATGAAAAGGGGTGAAAAGTGGTGAAAAGCGTTTTCAATTAATCGTCGATATATCTTGAACCCAGCGGGCTAATGTTGTGTTTTTTTACGTCCACGAGATACCAATAAAGTATTCTAAAACGTGAATCAAGGGTTTTTCGAAATTTACTCGCTTAAGCGGTGAAAAGACCTTGAAAGTGTTTTAGATAAATCCTCGATATCTATCGAACCCGTCGATATATACAATTAATTTTTGCTTCAGGATGATGATTACAGAAATTACCGCAAAACCGTATTCAGATTTTTGAAATTCGAATTCTCAATACTGTGCAGGGGTGATATGTGTTTTTTTTTTTTAAGAATGATCGATTTTGATTCTACAGAACGGGCTAGCGATGTGATTTACACTTCAGTTGGATACTTACACAAATGTCTAAGATGTAAATTTAAAATATTTAGAAATTCGACACCCAAAAGGGTGAAAAATCACAAAATTTGTTTTCCATCAACCCACGATATCTATCTAACCAGTAGCGTTATTGAGGTGTTGTTCGCGTCAGAGTGATGCTTACGTAAATATTTTAAAAAAATATGTATGTACTTTTTTTTCTTCATAAGAAACGTGATTATTAAAAATAAAACTTAGTTGGTCAATAATCAAGGCAGACGATCCGAAAAGCAGGATCGAGCAGCGAGAACAACTTATACAGGAGTTTCACTACAGTAACCTATCGAGACGTGGTGTTGTACAACCTCTATGAGCCCAGGACACAGATATTTTTTTTTTTTAATTAATTTTATTTTCATGAATTATTTCGACGTTACGTGACGAAGTTGTTTGTCACTCAGGTCTAAATTCCGGGAGGTTCTGGACTCGAATTCCGTTAAAAGCTGCGTGCGAACGTTCAATTCTCACACTCAAAAAACTACAAGGCAGATCAAATTAGTGCAATTTAAATGCAGTCTTTAAAAGGGGTAAATTTGTAGTTCGCTTTCCACTTAGGTTCCTCTACAATATCAGCTGACATATCGTCGGTATACTGCCAAAAGTGATTAAGTCATAAATGCTATTTCGTTTAAAAACAGTATTAAATTGTAGATATTAACAAAAAGTACGAAACGACGAATAGACTTTTAGACTTTAAACTTGGGCAATTGTTCGTAAACAACATATACGTATTCCTAGCATTTTTATAATTTTATCTCATTTTGACTTTGTCACTTTCGGCAGTAAACCGACGATATATAATCTCACTAATCTCAGGTTTGGGGCACCAAATACGTTTCCGCATAACCTTTACCCTCTGAAACTTAGTAATGTCAATAAAGTTAAAGAAAAATATTTTGAAAATTTTTTATTCAGGGCACCGTCACCAATGGTTGTGCACAGGGTAAACAGATGTTTCTAATTCGATTAACCTCTTACCTTAGGTGTTTGTAATTACCCCACAACGTCAAATAGGCAGGTCTATATGTAAGGTCCAGGCGAAGTCGCTGTTAGTGGCACGGACAAACTTAAGACTGCTTTACGCGTGGACAGCTATAGCTACTTATCCTGCTGCAGAATTAGTGCAACTAGCCGCTTGGACATTCTAACACTTGATGACTGAAGTACTCGCGAGCAAAGCCGCGGGGGACTGCTAGTAAAATACAAAACGTAAACGACTGTTATCTATGCAGCACATTATTTACTTTCAACAAAACAGTTCAGCAGTATTTGGATGAATCTTAAGTAATTATGACTATAATAAGTCAGCTAGCCACAAACATTTCTGTTAGTTTGCAAAATGTTTGATAATTATACAAAAATTCTCAATTGTGCCGGGAACTAAATCTAACTCCTACCCCTTTTTTAACACAATTGCGTGACACAACGGTTTACGAAAATGTATACTATAAAGACATATTTAGTCAGGACAGGACGAAGTGTGATAATTTTGTGTACGGATAGCTTACGGAAAGCAAGTAGCAAATTATTTGTTTTTAATTTCTTAGTAATTACATTGGAAATAGTGCTACCTTAATACTCAAAACTTAAATAATATTTATCTAAAAATTATGAAAATAAATACTTGGTATTATGCAACGAAACTCAAACAATGTCAAAAACTTTAAGGACAAGAATTAATTATTTACTATATTTTAATAGTTATAGCTATTTTCCAGAGTACACTGACTACCAATATTCAATTACAGACAAAATTTCTAATAATTTTACTTACTTTTAAAGAGCTCCGAAATAATTAACATCGTTCTGATTCTTCATGGTTTTCACATACGTCTGGTCTCACAGGAAAAGTCCGGTCTCATAAGGAAAGTTAAAATAGGTGAATGTAATGGAATATTATTATGAATAACAACATTACCACTGCATGCCGCTCCATCCCGCCGGCCATGTTAGATCTATACAAAGCAATTTGAACCACCACATACGCTTGTACAAAGCACATCGCGGCAACTAATTTGAACAGTTTCTGTCGTAATGACACGTGGAAGAGAACTTACTGCTGCTGTCTCACGCCAACACACTACATCATTATTAAACCTTTCCATTCAATATTTCACCAATTTCTATATACCCTGTGAGACCGAACTTATGAAACATTCTGTATACGCATTAAAACTTACACAGGTATTTGGCAGTTCAAAAAAATACTCCCCGAAAATTGTAGACTTCAAATTCGCGACCCTACACATGTAAAACAGGCAGAGAAACAAGCTCGAAGAAAGTGAGTTTGTTCAAGTTGTCACCGTCATTAGTACACCCACAACGGCGACAGCACAGCGTGTACTGGAACACGGATAAACCTTCCATCCCATTATGCAAGGTGTGTGCTTGTCTCCAACCACCGCCGGAGTGTTGTTGTCATGGACACGCCCATGTCACACTGAGCAGGTCCTCCGCCAACACGATACTCATCCCACAGTTACCCGCGTGGTAATTGGCGGGGGGAGGGGATGGAGTCGGCATGCGCTCTCGAATTAGGTAACAGAATGCTGAACTGCTTGAAAAAAAAAAAATAAGTTCCCGACCAAATATTGCCCTGGAGTTGTGTCGAACAACGTTGCTGCAGATTCGCAATGTTCCCCGACAAGAGCTGCTGGCATTATTCCTATTCCAAGCGGGCTAACACATCGATAAATAGTTTTTGTACACTTGTGACTTTCACCTTGTGGTGCATGCAGGTTTTTATCCCACTTTTTTTGTTCCTTCACGTTCCTTTTATTTTCTTGGCTCTCAGCAAAAACAATTGTATGATTTTCATTTGTACCGACTAATTCTCTTACTTGTAGACAGTTTCCCTTATGGCCTTGCTCTTTAGTTTTTCACTGGTTTCGAGAATATATATTTTAACGAAAATTAATACATATATCAACAATTCATTCTTACAGTTTTAATACTTATATATCATCGTTTGTGTATGCATTTTTCTGATGCAATACACCAAACAAATTTTTATATTTTGCCCATGAAATATCACTTATTTTGTTGTTAAAATAAGCCAAAATAAAGCAAAATATATTTTTTTGCCAGCAAACGGTACATTATTTTAAAAAAAACACTCTGGCTTCTCGGAGTTTAAGGATTAAATCTTGCTGCGAGACTTTTAGAATTTTTTTAAGAGTGTAAATGAGGACTGTGCAAGGGACGAAATAATTTTGGCGGAAAGGCATCTAGTGTTTGTTGTGGTGATACTAGCGGTTTTTCGAGAAGAATCCAAGAGTGTTCAGCGAGATTGTCTGTGGCAATGAGTAGTGTGACGAGGGAGTTCCCAGGCCTCAAGAAGACCATCGGTGTGTCCCTAGTTAGGACGTTAGTTCCACCGTGAGTGGTCAATGAGACATTTCATGTACGTAGAATTTGTATACAGGACTGCGATTTTGTTATTTATATTTTATAACCTTTATGTATATGTAGTTATTCGGTTTGTTTGCTATCAACTTGAAACATAGTAGTGACTTTAACAGATACATTTATTTAATCATTAGTGGCATACAGATGTTTTTGATGTAGGTATTTGTAAATAAATTAGGTTTTGTTAGTTATTTTCTTTTATTTAATCAAAAAACCCATCCTTCAGCGTACCATACCACAACTTGTAACAATAACAACATTAGTCTATAACTTTTGACTACAGTAGGCCTACAATACACTCTAAAAATAGTTTGTAAATTTACCAGACATGCGTGTAGGAGCACTAAGAAAGTAAGTATGGTAGAATAGTTTTCCAGACATTCATAGTAGCACTCCTAAACTATTTGTAAAACACTCAAATGTATAATGAAGTTACCAGACTTGTATTGTAACAATTGTAAAAGTTTGCGTATTTACAAGACGGAAGTATGGTAACTGTCCCATACTGCGTCTGGGATAATAACTTTCTAAACATTTTAGGAAGTTTTTTTACAGTGATACATTTTGATTGTCTCTTATGTTGTCTTGTTTATGTTAAAACATGGCAGGAAACTACATATGATTTCAAAGGATATGAGTAAATAGAGTTTGAAAGAGCTCATTTTATTCCGAACCGCCTATAGTAGCTACCAAGAAGTGAGGAACGAATATGCCAATCACGCGACCACAGAATCAGAAAAAAATACTCTGATTGGTTGGTTTCTTCAGACCTATAACAAGGAGGCATCCACACTTCACCACTGCTGTACATAGAGCCTACCCGCATGGACATAAAATGTATGAGAAATGTAGCAAATACTTCCGGTCACATGACAGCTCGTTAATACGGAGTCTATTGTGGAAGCAAGTGACTTGTTTACGTCACGATGTGTCCCGCTGCTCATGCAAGCTGCATGTTTCCACACGTCGTCCAGTCTGCGCTGCATACACGCGTTATTTACGCGCGATGCGGGTTGTAACCCAGCCACTTACATGCCGCAGGCCTTGAGAATACAATCCAGTCTCAAGTCTAGCTGTTTCATTTTGATCGTGTGTACAAGCCAGCATCGTCACGCCTCTGCACTCTCTAAAAACATTTTATTTGCCTCAGTACACGTTTCGTTTCTTCAAAAGTAATATTTTATAATCATGAACCATCGCAGTAACACTGCTACTAAGAACATTTTTGGTTATCTTAACAAGTATTGTGTTGCCATTAAAACAGTTAAAAGGCAACAATATTAATTATTACTGGAAATGATGGTTTATCGCAGGAAATCTTGACTATTTACTGGGTTTAAATGCACGTTCGGCTTACCACAAGATGACTTTCACTTGTACGTAGAGCTGTTACACAATTTTACTGAGCCAATAAGAATCCAGATATTGTAATATTTGATGTGTGTTATTGATCGACAGACATCTAAGTTGTGGGAGACGTACAGCACCCAATCATATATACTGAAAGAAACTACAGCGTTTTCAAGGGTACGTTGACACAAAACGTTTTCGCGATATATCATCATCCCTATAATTAGTATGTATGTAGCATATTTTAAATACATTAGTTACGCTGAAAAAGTAATTTTATTTATTAAACTGAAAAAATATTGTGCCTACCACAAAATATTGTGTCACTATGGACATCAGAAAATTTATTTGCGGCACCCAGTAAAGTACTGCAGTGGCTAGAAAAAAGTGTGGCCACTGGCAAAATTTTGGCGAGTTCAATATTAACGTACATTTTTGGTGCCGCCACAAAACTGTTTTTTTTTGTCTACAGAGATAATAAATTAGTTTTCAAAGTAAAAACTTTCTATAGAAATTTGTTATTAATACTAAATAAGTTTTCCTGTATAGTTTTATTAAAGTAAATATATTTTACCAGGAAAAAAAATCAGCCTCAAATAAATTATTTTATCAGATGTAAAAAAAATATATCTACTGTTTAAATCTGTAGCAATATTACGCGCAAACAGCGAGTTCGTTAACACCATTTTTGAATTAATAAACTCGATTGCTACGATACATTGCATTACATTTACTGTTGTTCCCTGCTCAATGTGGTCATTCATATTGTTTCTGCCTCCTTATGATAGGGCCGTTAAAATAATCGTGAAAAATGACAGACTGTTGCTTAACCATTATGCACTAAAGACGGTTTCTGTACAGAGAATAAAATTAATTACATGCAAGTAAATTTTAGATGTAATTTTTAAAAAAAATGTAGGTCTATACATTCTAAAAAAAAAAATAGTTTGTAAATTTGCCACACGTGAGTATAGGAGCGCTAAGAAAGTAGGTTTGGTAGAATTATTTCCCAGACATTCATGATAGCACTCCTAAACTTTTTTTATAAAAAAAGTTTAATGTTTGCTAATGTTACCATGACTTGTATTGTAACAGTTTTAAAAGTTTGCACATTTACAAGGCCGAAATATGATAACTGTCCCATACTGCGTTTAGGTGAATTACTTCCTAAACATTTTAGTTTTTTTACAGTGTGCACCTGGATTCAATCCGACACCCTTATGCATGGTGACAGTGCACCCTACCTTTAGCCTAACTTTACTTTTTCGCTCTTTTCTGTACATTGTATATACTGTACAGTACAGTGTCCTAACTATCTTAATTTCGTACAATGAATTTCATATGAATATTCCCATTATTTTAACGAAATGCACAATAATGGACGTGATTTGTGTGTAACTACATAACTTCCGATAAACCTGTAATTTTGGTTCAATACTAAGTTATCCTACGTTTTCTCAAATATAGTTTGTAACTTTACATATCAATTTAGTGCGTAAATCGTTGTCAGTAAATATTCACTCTTTACTAGTTCTGTTTTACTGATTCTATATGGAACAGTTTTAAAATAAATTATTAAATGGTTTTTTTAATTATTTCATTGTTAAAGCTACTTAATATTTAAATGTGTGAAACATTCTAACATGGGCAGTTTTCACTTTCAATGTGAAAATAACGTGCAAGTACATCCATAAGTTTCGTAGGAAACAGATCACGCGTGAAAGTTTATTAGTTGTGTGATAAGACTTATCAGAAGGTGGCCGTCTGCCGAAGCCACTGAGTGGTGTGCAAAGCTTCGTACGTTATCAGATAGCTAGAAAACTTCTCTTCACACATGAGTATATCAGCTTAGAAGAAACGTTAAAAGAACGTTTCAAGCATGTATAGTCTACACATTTCAAGTTCACAACTACAACTTCTTAAGAGTGCGGGGTATATAATTCAGCGCTAAAAGCATCCGTTTAAAATTCTAGGTTTCTCAAAGCCATGTTCCGAAAAGAAAAAAATAATCACAATACCAGACAACAGTTTTCGTCAACATTCTGAGCAAAAATTTTTCACGAGTAACATATATCTGGAGCGAAACCTCGTACATTTAATGGACGACTTGAAAAGAGGCGGAGCTTCAGTCCGGTGTGGGATACAATTCCTATCTCCATGGATACCGCAGCCGAACATAACCTTCATTTAACTGTTTGGTTTCACATGTCCCGGATGAGATGTACGTCAAGAAAATTGATTATTTATTTGGAATTTGCCGCTTTTTTAGGTAAACATTAATCTTATGTATTTGCGTATCTTAACCTCGAAATTGAAACTAATATTTTTTACCCTTGCGTTCAAATCTATGAATGGGCAACATTTTTGCTTTCTGCAATTACCAACTAACAAATCAGCATGTTTGTAAACAAGCTTTGTTTCCCACAGTATTTTCCCTGCGGTGTGACGTCATGGGGCGTGTACTTCAAGTCGTCCATTGCGGTGCAAGAGATCACGCTTAACAAGCGCATCATTCCGGGTAAATGTTTGCTCATAAAGTTGGCAAAAATAGTTATCAAGGATTGTTGTTTTGTAGTTTTTCTATATCGACTTTCAGAAACTGTATATCTCAATTGTACAACTCAACACTTTTTCTACCACACCGTCTTAAGAGGGCGTGGTACATAATTCATCGCTAAAAGTATTAACCTATTACTGTAGGGTTTTAAGCCCATTTGCGAAAATAAACAATAGCAATCCTAGACAATGGTTTTAGCCAACGTCTTAAACAAAATTGTTTCCAGTGTTACGAACTTCTGAGGCACAATCTGTGACGCCGGAACCTCGTGTATTTAACTGCGGCGCCAGAGATCACGCGTAACGAATTAGTATTTCTGGATTAATATTTACTCATAAAGTTGGCAAATACCGTTATCAGGGATTGTCATTGAGTATTTTTTCCATATTGGCTTCGAAAAAAGCGTAGAAATCATTTGATGTTGTCAGCGTTTATTTTTCTACCACACACTCTTTAAGGGCGCCGTCTACCCGCGCGTAAAAGGCTCAAAAGCGTCGGAGCAGTAAGGTCGACCTTGAAGCGCGCATGAAATGCCTCGTCGCCTCAACGAGCCACGCGCTGAACTAGCGTGCAAGCTTCCCGCTGAACTGTTTTTACTATGAGACTTTCAGCGACAACACTATCATTTTATCTTACGCGACGAAAGGGAAAGAGTCGCTCTACAGGTCTATAATATTCATTATATCGTGAAAATGATTACTATTACATAAAAATCAGCGCCAAAAGTTCCGATTCTGTCACTTTCACACTCAGAAAAATACTTGTTAGGAACGATAACAGTTGATGGCAAAATTATATACCTGTACTATGATCCTTAAATGCTTTTCGTAGCCTAACCGCGTAACAACATGTTTAATGGTTTTCGAATAAAATCAGGATTGTTAAAGGTCTGCGTGCCTCTTCACGATTCTAGTAGACGGCGCCCTTAAGCCATATCTTTTGCGGTCGAAAATAGCAAAATGGGAGTTTTTTGTGAACTTTTCTGGGTTTGTTGATCTTGGCGTAGAAAATTTAAAAGTTATAGGCGTGTGCGATACACCTTTGTCATCATAAATACGTCGTAAAATGATGGAGTCGTCCCTGAAAGTCTCATACAGACATGTCGGCTCGCCAATTCAATGACTTGCCGCTAGAGGTTAGCGAGAGTCATGTTGCGCTCGCTGTCTCGTCCCTACCGCGTCCGCACTTCTAGGCCACTAACACGCTAAATACGTTCACCCACTAATCGCACTAGAAGGTTGGAGAGAGGAGTTGGCGCCGGCAGATGCAGCTCCTTCAACTGCGTGAAAAATGCGGGTTGCCGGAAGCAGCAGAAGCTCGAGTGTAACTGTACACGTGAACATCGGCCCCGATTTAAGGCCATGCTCTTTATATTCTACTGCGATAATGATTTTTTTATTTAACTTAAACTAGAGCAGATGTCAATAATATGTCTGGCAGGCTTGTTCTAAACGGTTTTAGCCAGTAAAATTAATTTTCTCAAAGCATGAAATTTTACGGTTTCGACATATAAGTCAACTAACCAGAATTTCGTAAAGTACTTAATTAGCTAAAACCATTGTATTTACTGCTTTTAAGAGAAATTAACCAATATTGAGAAGATGATTCTTTACAAAACTGAAAGACAGAATAATGATATATACTATAGTTTAGGCGTAAAATATTAATATCGCTAAAAAAAAGTATAAACTAGATAGAATGGCCTTAAAAACCCAGTCTGTGCCGGTTTCGACGGCGTCCAGGTTCATCGGTCCGCGGCCGCTGCCAACCCCCTCCTCCCCTCCACTCTGCTCACCGCTCCTCGGCAAAGAAGTTCGCAAATTCTTCGCAGTCTTCCTCCTCTCTCCTCCTAACTCCTCACGGCTACATCTCGCCAGAAGCTCAGAGTTATACGCCCCCCTCCCTACACCATTGACGTGTGCGCGTCGCGCCTCCGGGCAATGTGGTCCGTCCTGTTGCTCTTCCGGGCGAGAGAAGGCGTTTGAAGTTGGGCGGCCGCGCCGCTCGTCTCCTGCCAGGAATGCGGACCCCTGCTCTAGCTATCTACTCTTTTTACTCTACTCCTCTCATAACCGTGGGACGGCAGGGTCGGCATGCTGTGCCTCTCCGCCGCTAATATCAGTCATCGCCCTCCTGTGCTACGTAGGCTACTTAGAAGCACTTGTAACGTGTCGAAATTGTAGCGAGTAACTCTTTTTCAGAGTGACGTTTCAATGGAGTGGAACTTGCGAGGTGAGACAATAGCGTGGAGTGACACTTGCGTGGGGTGACACTTGCGTGGAGTGACACTTGCGTGGAGTGACACTTGCGTGGAGTGACACTTGCGTGGGGTGACACTTGCGTGGAGTGACACTTGCGTGGAGTGACACTTGCGTGGAGTGACACTTGCGTGG